>OX393556.1:42279170-42456670 GCA_947650365.1 Chamaelirium japonicum | reverse complement strand
TCTAAAAAAACTAAAGAAACTAAAAATAGTAAATTACATAAATTTAAGCTCAACTACGACTGGACTTGACCCGAAATTAAACTTGCTCTAGACCTAGACTCGACTTGGCCTAATCGTAACCAAACGGGTTACATCAAGCTGGTGTATAACAATGCACACACAAACAAATAGAATGCTCCATTGAAATAAGCTATTCAATTTTCAATGTCATTTGAGACTAAAAATAATACCTGAATAGGCTCAAGCAGGAGAGCCAATGACATTACAAACGATAAAAACCTTGATGTCTCGCAAGAATTTTTCGAAACCACTAGTGAACCAGCGCAAAGCACCAGCAAGCCCCCTACGCAAATGGCTTGTATGATCTGTGGAACGAGTGCCTTCATCTTTCTCTTCTTCAAGCGATGCACCATATCATCATGGGCAAGCCTTTGGAACCGTACGGCTTCATTTAACTCCGCGTTGTTAGCCTTGATAACAATCATCGCTGGAAGTACCTGGACCATAGACTATAAACCTTAGCTCTCGCAATGAAATGATTCAACAACATATAATGAATTGAAGGCACAGGGTTCCATTATTCGATACATAATGAAGAGTAAACTTCACCTCATTTAAGTAGGCTGACAGCCTAGAAGCGCTTAAATTTGCCTCCTTTGATATCTTACGGAGCCTCTCACCAAGATATGCTACGACGAGTGACACAAGCGGAATTACCTATTATTACGATGTGAAGACATAATTCCACTAGAGCTTGTGGCTGGAAAGCAAGCAAGCTCTTGTTAACAAACTCACCATGGCCGATATCAACGAAAGAGCTGGGCTGGCCACTACCATCTGGGTCGCCATCGCAACCAACTGCAATGTATTTGGCACGACAGTCTGCAGTCATTACTAAACATCAGTCAAAACGCAATCTTCGGGAAAATATTTGTGAAAAATCCATCGAGAATCTATGTGGAAGTTGAACAAGACATGCATGAAACTAGCAAGCATCGAGAATTCTTAAGAAACCATTCCCAAGATTAGAGCTTTTCAACAATCTGGCAACAAACATTTCATTTCTCAAACTAGAATGAGGAAAGCCTTACATTCAAGAGAGCATACAAGGTATCGGCGACATCGGAGGCCTCGGCTGTGATCCGATAAGCGACATCCCCCACGGGAACAGATTCTCTCCCTTCAAAGAACCCTAGATCCCTCAGCAGCACCCGATCGAACACATGGGTCCTGAGGCTGCGGGCCGACCGCAGCGCCGCCTCCCACAAGAACGCCTGCTGCAAGTAAGTCGCGGCGCATCGGGCGCCGGCCAGGCCGGCGAGCGCCACGCCCTCGCGCACCATCTGGTCGGAACCCAGCCCGGTCAGGACGCGCGGCAGCCGCCCGACCTTGGGGACGGCTATGGAGAGGCAGTAGACGGAGACCGCACTGCAGATCCAGCCCTTGAGGATCGGCTCCCATTCGGACTTCAGGTAGGGCGTGATCTCGGCCAGATGAGGGGAGGAGAGCGGAAGCGCGAACGGGAGGGCAGCACAGAGGCGAGACCCTGCGCAGCAGAGGGGAGAAAAGGACGAGGGTTTGGGGGGAGAGATGGTGGGGAAACGAGACGCTTTTCTCGGAATGATTAGGGTTTCGAAGTCGGAAAGAGAGGGAGGGAATCGAGTTGCAGGTGGGGTTGGAGCTGCAACGGCTCCAAGGAACATGGTCATCGCGTTGCTCAACGCTTGCGGAAGAGAACTGTTGTTGTTTTTTGGGATAATTTGCCATAAATCCCTCCACAGATTTTTATTTAAGCTAAAGGATACAACTTGTTAAGATATTTGCTAAATTCCCTCCTGAAGTACATATTTAAACAACAAATCCTAAACCGAAAATATTAACTTTTATTTATATTTTAAATTACAAAACTATCCCCCAACAAGAGTATCCATTTGTTTCAGAAAGAGTATCCATTCGCTGATTAACACAATACATGTAGCGATTGCTATAATGTTTTCATTGTAGCTACTACAGTGAAACCATTGTAACAAGAGTATGCATTCGTCTCCGCAAAAGAGTATTCATTCGTCATTAACAAGAATATCTATTCGCCGGGTGGCACTGTGCATGCTGCGGTTACTACAGTGAAATCATTGTAGCAAGGGTATCCATTCCTCTCCAGAAAGTGCATCCATTCGGCTAATTGATACTCTTGCTACAGTGAAAGTACAGTAGCAACAGTCAATTCGCTAAATTGATACTCTTACCAAATCGAATTGAGACTCTTGCTACAGTGATTTCACTGTAACAGCTATAGTAAAATCACTGTAGCAACCACTATATACCCACTGTCAACTAGTAAATGGATACTCTTGTTGGAGATGAATGGATACACTTTCTGTAACACGTGAGGGGATAAATAAGGACGAGAGACTTGTTTTAGCACGCAATGCTCGGGAGGGACTTGATGCAATATTGAAATATTAGATGTCCTCAAGTTAATATAGCATCTGCTAAAAGAGGACCTAAGGCTAAGTCTCTCTTCTTTTTATTTGTTAAAATTTACAACTTGTTAAAATTTGTTAACATATAAGCTGAAATATCTACAGAAGTGAGATTTACAAGAGATTTCTTCAAAAAGAAAAAAACACAGCATGTTTTGATCTTTCTGCCAGCATGGTCAACCAAGTTGCACCTTGATTTTCATGGATGTATATGCAAAAATTTGACTTTAAGATCTTCAAAATTATCGAAAGTCAATCTTGAAGTATCGAGTGGACTGGGGTTTCAATGACAATAGAATAAGAGTGATGCTATGCATACAGGTTGTATATGCATAGGCTGCATCCTCGCCGCAAGAGCCATGGGATGGGATCATGGGAGCGGTGTACTAACTGATGTGCATCCATGACCTCAACATGATGTCATCCCACATACACGCTCCCATACCGCATCCCTTGCGGTGAGGATGTAGCATTGATATACACGGTGTGTATGCATAGCATTCCTCATAAAATAAATATGATATCTGTCAAATAAAAATAAAACATAAAAGAAGAGGAGATGGGGAAGAGGGTAAGGGTGGCAGTGGTGCAGTTTAAAATCGAAAACCATGATAAATCGCACCACATGGTGCGGTTTGGGCTTGCCAAAGTACAACACCGTCGTTGTACGGTGCGGTTTCGGTTTTTGGTTTCGATGTGCGGTGTGGTTTCTATTTTGACCAAAACCGTATAAAATCGCACCGTTTAAGCTAGTATAATGATAAACCGCGGTACACCGCATTGTATGGTGTAGTTTTGGCTTTATATAATAGTATATCGTCGCGATGAGGAGTTGTTTCGGTGTGTTGGTTTGGTGTTGCGGTGCGGTTTCGGTTTTGCACAAAACCACACCATTGCCATCCCTAGAAGAGGCAACATAAATAGGGATTTCTTTTTGGATAAAATTCTTACCGGTCTATCATTCTATTACATTGCATTGGATGGTTTCAATTAAGAGAGGGAGTCCAGTAAGGATCCGTTCTTTTAGTGAGTAAAATAGGTTGGATATTAATTTACCCAGATAATCTCACTTTGTATCATGTTCGTTTGTCCAATGTCTCGGGTAAATAGATATTCAAGATTCTTTTATTTTTCTATTTTAGTGGTGCATTAGTCCTACCAAAATTGATCGAACATTGATTGCCCACCACGGGCTAGACATTATTTGCCCAATTGATCTGTTTGATACACCATCCAGATTTGCCCAGCAAAAAAAAATGACACATTTTGTTTCTTGAGACGTCATTGTCCTTGCCCACGAATGTCTCAAGCAAATGAATTTCTCATCTCGTTTATGTCTCGCCAAAAGAACGGACCCTAAAAGAAACAATAAAATTGAGGGATGTAGTGGCTTGCCATCCCAGTGCTTAAGTTCGTGGCAGTCTGCCAGAGGAGAGGCCGCTTACGGTCACCAAAGGCAATCACTATAGTGCCGACAGACACTGATTTTTCTCGCTTATATATGTGATTTAAGTAAGCAACATCTTTTTTTTTAAACCAAGTAAGCGATATCTTTGAATAATAATATTTTAGAATGAAATGCAAAAATTAAAATTCCTATATCACTAACACATAGATCTCGTCGAGTTTATATACTAGATCATCAAATTTAAAAATTTATGTAGGTTTCGCAATGGTGTCACATCTTCATTTGATAACTTTAAAAATCAAAATTAAAATAGTCCAAAAATAGTTATTTTTTTTTAAGGCGACTCAGAAGCCTTTTTTTTGGTAGGAACTATGGGGTTCTATTGATGGCACCCCAGCCCAAATAGCAAAAAAACAGTACAATTATTGCATAAATCCATCTCTTTATAAACTAAAGGGGAGATACAAATAGGAATAGAAGATGAGGAAAAGGAGGTAGACTCCCGAAGTGCGAACTTGACCAACGCATCAGCACAAGCGTTATTATCCCGTCTAACATGCAAAAAGCTACATGAAGTGACTCTTCAGAAAATAGTTCTGCAGTCGGATACAATACTGTGCATCATGATGGGGAAAGGTCCCCATCCGACAGGAGATGGCATAAAACCCTTTATAAAGTCCTAGAAGGTTGTTAATGCCATAACTTGGGCAATTAGCTCGGAATTGAGTTTCATTGCGGCTACGGATTTGTGGCGAATCCACGTACATGTTTATATTAAATTCCCAAGAAAATGAATTAGATATTCTAACTCTAACTACCTATCATTTAACATCCAGGAAACTCGTACTTGACGCAGGATTCTCTTCATCATTTCATGTAGCGTCTTTCCACTCTTGTAGGGGAGTTGATCGATGTTATTATTAATAAATTATTGTTATTTAAAATTCATTATTCAGTTTTGTTTATCTCGCATCTGATGAAAAAAATACATGAACGGGTGGTAAATGTAGGCCTAGGGGGTAGTTGTATGGTATGGGGTTGGTCCCGGTGAAGTCCTAAAAATCTCTAGGTGTGAGGATTGTCCTAGATGTGTCCGTAGAACTCCTTAGGTGTGAGAATTTTTTTTGGTTACTTCCGTAAAAATCCTTGGGTGTGCGGATTACTCTGGTTACTTCTGTAAAACTCCTTGGGTGTGAGCATTGCCCTGGATACTTCCTAGAATTCCTTGGGTGTGAGAATTGCCATGTCGAGCCTATAATTCCTTGGGTGTGGAGATTGCCATGTAGTCAACCAAAAAATTTATGGGTGAGGTTATTGTCCAGGCTTCGACCTAAAAAATTAACTAGGTTGGTCGTTAGATCCACATTTACTAACATATTGATAACTTCATTGAATGACAAACTTCTATAATATGTCATTCGTGTATAGTAACATTCATTATGAACCTATTGAATCTATGATAGCTTATTGGGACTCACTCCCCAATAGATGTGTATGTTGCAGAGCCAAACCATCCAGGGGACAAGGAGCCAGGTGAGGATGAGGTGCCAAAGGAGATAGAGGACCATGATCCATTGTATGAACCGTTCCGTGAAGACGCATATGTACCTCTCTGATGGCGACAATGTTGATGATGCTATTGTATTTACTTTTTATTGTTGATGCAAACCAATCAATATAACATGCATTATGATGTTGACTAAATGGATATGTTTTCTTTACTATACGAGTATGAAAGTTAAACCAAAGAAATTCTTTTTCCCACACCTGAGATTTGACCGATTTAAGTCTTAAGAATTAAATCAAAAAATCTAAGGTGTGATAATGTTGTAGAGCAAGAGCATCGTAGAGAGAGAATGTTGTATATCGATAATGTCTTTGAGAGAATATTTTTATAGAGAGAACATCATAATGAGTTTGGAAGAGAGAGAAATTATTGTACCAAGAAAATTTTGTAGCGAGAATATTATAGAGACAACATATTGTAGTGATAAGGTTTTAAAGAAAATATTATACAGAGAAAAGTTGTGGAGAGACTGTAGTAGGGAGAGCAATATTGGGGAGAGAGAACATTTTAGAGTGAGAACATCGTAGAGAGATTGTTGTAGAGCGAGAACAATGCAGAGAACAAATATGTTATATGGAATGTCAGTGAGAAAATGTTATTAAGAGAATATCGTAGAAAGAGAAAATATTCTAGAGCTATAGTGAGAATGTCAGACAACATGGTATTACCCAATATGTTTTCTATTTTCTATTTTTGAACTGTTTTGTATCTAGCTAACATTTTTTGTTTAGGGCAAATAATAAAAACCTCCCCTGAATTATACTCCTAATTCCATATTGCTCCCTTAACTTTTTTTCAACAATTTGAACCCTAACCTATGGTCCGTTTGTATTTAGCCCCCTCCTTCAACTTTTATTCTGAAAATATCATTGTCTTAGAATAAGTTAAAATTTTTAAAAATATAGTCTTATTGGAATTGATAATGATATTTTCGAGATAAAAAGTTGACGGAAATTTTTCATATATGGGAGTCAATTTACATGAAATCTTGGTTTGAAAGTGAAATATTTGAGTTATTTATAATTATCAAAAAATATCACTTAATTCGGTAAATGTAGGGATAACAGCGGTGCGGTTTCTGTTTTCGGTTTCGGTCTAGCAGTGTGGTTTTGGTTTTGACAAAAACCGCATAGGCTATTATAATGATAAACCACGGTGCATCACACCACACAGCATGGTGCGGTTTCGGTTTTACATAATGATAAATCGTCGCGATGCGGTGTGATTTCGGTGTGGCGATTCGGTATTGCAGTACAGTTTCGGTTTTGCCCAAAACCGCACCGACCATTGCCATCCCTAGGTAAATGTCACTTAATTATAGGTTAGTCTTGTATACGGATTTTTTTCTTAGAATTTCATAGTTACCACGTGTCTAGTTTTGTAGAGCTCGATAAGTAGATTCCAAAAATATAATTTTTAAAATATTTGATATGTATAAAAAAATTATAGATTTTTTAAAGCGGAGAACCCAACTCCCAAAATATATGATTTTAAAAATCTGACAGATGTGGAAGATGGCCCCTTGGAATGTTTGTCACATATAGAAGCCTGATGTTAAGGGTATTTTAAATATTTGATATTTATCATCTTTTTCATATGTGGTAGTTGAGTAATCGGATATTTGCCACGTACTGGGACCTGCTCCTTCGGCGACGACAGGTAAGTTTCTTCCCCCCCTCAATCCAAATCATACACTTTTTGTCTCCATCTCTCTCCACCGTTCGATTTTCATATGTGGATGTGGTGAAGAAAATGGAGAGGGAGAGGTTGGAGAAGCTAAACTTGAAGACGGAGGCTGAGAATCCGAAGGCAGAAGAGAAGGTATGATTCGGTTATGCATCTCTTGATGTTGGATGCGGATTACATGTTGATCAGCGAGGCCAATTGACGTCATCTGCCGACGATTGCAACTCCGACATAACATAATTTTTTTTTTCCTTTTAAATTTAGGTTTATTTTTTCTTCTAGAACAAGTTCTTTGAGGTTTCTTATCCTTCCTTTGATGAACTTGAGCCCATGAATACTGAAACACCACTTAGTAAAAGGGTCTTTGACAATGTAAGAATGACAATCACATGATTGGGGAAATGTCTTAGTTTCCGTCTAAAGAAATAAATAGTCATGAGTCGGGAACAATAATAAGTCAAGACAGTAATCATATTTTTCCAAATTTGAACATTATTATAGACTAAATTCTAAATCAAATAATCTAGAATGAGAGGTTACGTGAAATCCATACGGGTATCTTAGTGATTGTCGATTGATTTTTTTTACAAATTCCCGTACTACATGCTTCATTGCCCAAACATTGATGGAAGTGACAACTATGGTTTCTCCAATCTATTGATATGATATCGTTAATTCAATTTTTGATATTAGGTTCAGATGATGCATATTGCTCCATATTTAATTTGTCATGCATCCTTTAAGAACTCTCTATTTTAAAGCAGTCCCCATAACAACTGAAAGGATGGTGTATTCGCATATAGCTGTGAACAAGGTTTGAAATTTTGATTTCGTGTTCCGTTTCGGTGGTGGCCGAAATCGAAATTTTAAAATTTCGACGGAAAAATTTTAACTTTTTTTGAAATGGTCAAAAAGATTCAAAATTTGTGTTTTTTTTAATTTTAAATTTAAGTCTTTTATAGTTGTGCATACATATTTACGTGAATTATTTGAAGAAATATATAGTAAGCTTGCATTGGCCGTGATAACCAAGGTGGAATACCAGTAAACTGAAAACAAAACTTGATAATCACCATATATTTACATTGTTTACGTCACGGAGAAGACAATCACTCATCTTCGCTCGTCCAAGTCGACTCATTCTCGCTCGTCCAACTGAAATCTTTATCATTAGCCCTGGACGAACTACTATAACCTACGGCTAATGGACCAAGTCCGTTGCCACTACCACTCGGCATCCAGCCTCTCTCAGCTCTCTATCGCTGGGTTCGTCTTGAATCTAAGACTGTCTATTGATATTAATACTTCAAAGATCCGATGAAAATCCGGATCAGGCGAAAGTCCAATGAAATCTGATAAAAATCCAATGAGATCCGACAAAGTCCGGTAGAGATCCAGTGAGAAACGTCAAAATCTGACGATTTCAGTCAAAATTCAGATGATAAGTGGCAAAATCAGTGGCTTACGGTCGAAATGTATGGCTTTGGGTGAAACCATTGCCCTTAATTTATAGCCTCAACATCGAAATGGACTGATTTCGACCAAAATGACCGAAAGTCACTCAAAATGATAGAATTTTGACTTATTTTGTAGAAAGGTCATAGAAAGCCCCTCGAAATGACTAAATTTTGGCTGATTTCACCAACAGCCCATTGAAAGCACCGATAGATTTCGACCCTATTTAATTTTGCAGTCCCCCCGAAAGATTTTAGTCGAAATTTGTCTAGAATGCATGAAATTCAAGCGAATTTTGACCGGTTTTGCCAACAGCCTACCGAAATATCTGATAGGATTTTGAACCCTCATTTTGTGGGCCCCATATGCTTTTGACTGGAATTTCGATGAAATACACATGGGATTTCATCGAAATTCACACAAAATGCCAACTCAGTCTGGGCCCCACTGGTTTTTGTTTGAAATTTTGTCAAAATGTTGCGAAATGACTGAAAGCCCCCTGAAATGCACAAAATTCGATCAAAATACAGGATTCAAGGTTTCGCACAGGTCTTTCGTTTCAGTAGGGGCCGAAACCGAAATTTCAAACAAAAATTTCGTAACTTCGGTCAAAAAATCTCAATCCATGGCTGTGAGGTACACTATCATTTCCCCATGTTAGTGTCACACCGTAGTCTATGCTCATCTCGTTTGCATCTTCTTTGTATCTCTTTATTTGAACTTATGTACGATACAACATTACTAACTATATTATTTTGTCTAGTTATTGCAGCCAATAGTATTAAACATATCACTTTGTTCTTCTTATGTTTGTTGTATCTTTCTAACTTCTTTGTAGATCCATATTGCAGTTATCATGAGTGTAAACTGTCATACGCACGACAAAATCAATCTCAATTACAACCACAAATCCACAAAAACAAGAATCACAAACGTAGCATCTCGACTTTGAGGTCACTTATCCCCATAGACCATCTTTTTAGACCCATTTAAACCCAATACCCCATGCCCATCTTAGTTATTTTGATGTAAGAGCTAAACAACAACAATATATTCTTAAGAATAAACAATACACAAATCTCTTATATAAAACTATAAAAAACCAAGTATTATGTTCTACCTTCGTATGTCTCGGACAATTTTAAAAAACAAAAACAGAGAGAGAGAGAGAGAGAGAGAGAGAGAGAGAGAGAGAGAGAGAGAGAGAGAGAGAGAGAGAGAGAGAGAGAGAGAGAGAGAGAGAGAGATGAGAGGAGAAGAGAGAGAGAGAGAGAGAGAGAGAGACGAGAGAGAGAGAGAGATAGAGAGAGAGAGAGAGAGAGAGAGAGAGTTAGTGACCAAACCCTGTTATAAGTCCCCGCTTGCAATAAGGACGTGAACAAGTCTCACGAAAAAAGAGAAGTTGGATTGAATGTAGAAAGGGTGTGGGTGAGATGCACCTGTCATGGTTGTGTGAAAGCATTCTTCCATGCATAGTAGAATTTATTGATCAAATTGGTTGCCTCTATATCTATTTGATAATATTATCTTATGTTTTTCTTTTTACTCCAGCTGTGAAGGATTTTTTTTTGGGTACATTAGCATTAAGTCATCGAAATAGTTATCATTTAACATTAAGGACAGCTAATGTTTGCAATTAGCGTCCCTATGGACCATTCCCTATTTTGCACGGAAGAATGCTTTTACACAGCCATGACATGTGGATCTCACCCACACCCTTTTTACATTCAATCCCGATGCAGAGAAGGCGTGGTGGTTTTAAGCTTTTAGCCATACTCGTCACAACCACGATTATTACAGCTACCATGACGGCCTTGCCTCGATCCACGAGCACAGTAGAAGGCGGTGATAGGGTTGGTCACCGATTGAAGCATTTGAATCCAAAGTTCAAAATCAAATAGTAAGCCCATTACCTCAACTACAGTAGGAGGATCACGTGTCGTATTGATCGCGGCAACAGTCGTTTAAAACCCGGATCCAAACACCGTGCAATATCCACTTGATGAATCTTCATCTTTGACAAGATTCTCGGCACTTGCAAGTGCAAATGCAAGAGACTTAGCCCTTGCACATATTCCGAGATGGATTGAGACCCCTTTTGGATGGTCTGTAATTCCATCTTCATGTGCTATATACAGGAACACATAGTTGTCACTGTTAGGAGATGATGGCTAGGGTTTGGAGAGGAATAGAATGCATTCCATTGAGGGACTCAAGCCCAATATATGTACATGTATATCTATACAATCCGACCCGACTGTACAGTAAACCCGACCCATCTATATGTACATTAACACTCCCCCTCAAACTCATGGTGGATCATGAACCGAGAGTTTGCCTAGAAAATGTCGGAAGTGAGCAATCGTCAGGGGCTTCGTCAGAAAATCAGCAGTCTGCTCCGATGAGGAAATGAAAGGCATGGAGATGGTGTGGTCGATAAACGTCTGGCGAACATAATGACAATCAACTTCAATATGCTTTGTTCGCTCATGGAAGACCGGGTTGCTAGCAATCTGAATAGCACTCCGGTTGTCACAGAAGAGAGGAGTGGGCCCGGATATCACCACTCCCAAGTCGAGCAGAAGGCGACGAAGCCAGACAATCTCGGCGGTGGTGGAAGCCATAGCCATGTATTCGGCTTCAGTGCTGGAGCGAGCAACAGACTCCTGCTTCTTGCTGCACCACGAAATCAGTTAATCACCCAGAAACACACAGTATCCTGTAGTCGATCGACGAGTGGCTGCATCTCCTGCCCAATCTGCATCGGAGTAGGCACGCAGCACCAACGGAGAGGTGGAGGGAAACAGTAGTGAACGGATGATGGTGCCCCGGAGGTAGCGGATAATCTGAAGAACAGCTGCATAGTGTACTGACCGTGGAGCCTGAACAAACTGACTGACAATGCCAACAGCATGGGCAATATCTGGCCGGGTCATGGTGAGATAGACGAGCATCCCAACCAGCCTCTGGTAGCGGGAGACATCCTGGAGTGGCTCACCGTCTGTAGCAAGAAGCTTCAAATTGAGCTCCATGGGTGTATCAGCAGTGCGCGTGTCAGTAAGGGCAGAATCAGCAAGGATGTCGGAGATGTACTTCTGCTGGGAGACCAACAGACCACGAGCTGACTGGGCAATCTCAAGGCCCAAAAAGTAGCGAAGAGATCCCAGATCTTTCATCTCAAACTGACTCTGGAGATGCCGCTGGAGAGAGGCGATGGTGGCACTGTCGACATCCCCAGTGATGATCATATCATCCACATAGAGGAGAAGAACTGCAATGCCCTGACTAGAGGAGCGAGTGAACAAGGCATAGTCGGAGTGACGCTCAACAAACCCGGCGGCCAGAACTGCACTGCGAAATCGCTCAAACCAGGCATGAGGGGCCTGCTTGAGCCCATAGATGGCTCGGCGCAACCGACACACGTGCCCTGGAGGAACTGAAGTGCCCGGAGGAGGAGCCATGTAGACTTCCTCGGAGAGATCACCGTGGAGAAACGCATTGGTGACATCCATCTGATGGAGAGGCCACCCTCGAGCAGCTGCCACAGCTAAGAGGGTGCGCACAGTAGTCATCCGAGCAACTGGAGCAAACGTCTCCTCGTAGTCAATCCCATACTCCTGGGAGAAGCCGCGAGCAACAAGGCGAGCCTTGTGTCGCTCAATGGATCCGTCAGGTCGAGTCTTGACCTTGAATATCCACTTGCAGCTAACAGGCACCACCCCGGAGGGACAAGGCACCAACTCCCAGGTCTGGGTCCGCTGAAAAGCCTCAAGCTCAACTGACATGGCCTGCCGCCACTCTGGATGTAACCCTGCCTCACGGTACGATTGGGGCTCCCGATGGGTGTGTATAGCAGTAAGAAAGGCCTGAAAGGATGGTGAATAGGAGACACTGGCAGAGTAGCCAGAAGAGTCAGGAGAGTCAGAGGGAAAAGCAGAGTAGCCAAACCTGTCAGGAGAGTAGTCATATCTGGCAGGAGGGTGATGTTCGCGCGCTGGATAGCGCCGAACAGGAGCAGGATTCACGACCGTGGAGGAGGGGGCAGCAGCATCAGGCGAGGGAGTGCCAGTGTGAACCGACTCTGGAGGAGGAGCTGCAGACCGACGAACATAGACACGAGTAACAGGTGGTGGTGGAGGTGGCGAGGGAGACGGAGGAGGTGGTGGTGGGGGTGGTGGTGGTGGTGGTGGAGGTGACGGGGAAGATGGAGGTGGAGTAGGCGTGGATGGAGCAAGAGAAAACGGGGGTAGAACAGGGATGTGGAGATGTGAGGAAGGCGAGGAGGGTGACGCAGGGGGCAAGGAAATATCCCGAGACTCAGGTGAAAAGTACAGAACATCCTCAACAAAGGAAACGTGACGGGAGACACGGATCCGGTGAGCCAAGGGATCGTAGCACCGATACCCCTTGTGCTCCCAACTGAGCCCCAAGTGAACACACCAAACAGACCTTGCAGAGAGTTTGGTGCGCTAATGGGGAGGAAGAAGAACGAAGCACGTGCAGCCAAACGTGCGAAGAAGAGAGTAGTCAGGTGGGCTGGAGTGAAGGCGCTCATGAGGGGTGGCACCGGACAGAGCAGACGACGGAGTGATATTGATGAGGTGGACCGCCGTCATGACAGCTTCAGCCCAGTAGGAGTGAGGAACAGACGCAGAAAGAAGCAAGGCTCGTGCAGTCTCAAGGACATGACGATGCTTGCGTTCGGCAACACCGTTCTGCTCATGGGTGTGGGGACAGGACTGCTGGTGAAGAGTGCCATGAGACTGAAGAATCTCACGCATCTCAGAGGAGAGATACTCCTTGGCACAATCAGACCGAAATGTCTTGATGCGCCGACCAAACTGAGTGTGTATCATGGTGGTGAATCTCCTAAAAATGTGAGGTACTTCAGAGCGATGACGCATAAGATAAACCCAGGTGCACCTAGAATAGTCATCGATAAAGCACACATAATACATATAACCCGATAAAGATGCAACAGGAGCAGGACCCCAAATGTCGGAATGGACTAAATCAAATAAAGCATCAGACTGGGAAGCACTAGCAGAGAAGGGAAGAGCTAGATGATTTGCCAGTCTACAACCCGTACAAACAGAGAGGGGAGAGAAAGACGCTCGACCCAAAGCGCCTGAACGGAATACGCTTTTGAGTCGATCACTCGATATATGACCTAACCTTCTGTGGCACAGGTCGGCATCAGAGGTGACAGACATGACAGACGCAACAGGAACTGAAGACACATGGAGATGGTCCAACTGGTAAAGCCCTCCTGCCCTACGGCCCAGCCCAATCCTCTGACTCATCCGTGAATCCTGCACAACACAGACAGAAGGGGTGAAGGTGACAGTCAGACCAGAGTCGCAAAGAGAATTGATAGATATCAGATTAATATTAAGACGGGGGGCATGATGGACATGGGGTAAGGTCAGGCGACCAGAAGGGTCAGAGGTGGTAGTGATGGAGCCACATTGCGGAATAGGGACGAGAGTCCCATCCGCAGTGCGAACCTCCTGGTGGGTGGTAGTGGAAGAACAGTCCATGAGGACAGTGGAGTCAAAGGTAAGGTGACAGGAGGCACCCGAATCGAAGATCCATGGAGCAGTAGTACCAGAGGTGGCAGATAAGCCGTGCACAGTCGCGGAGCCGGTGGAGGCTAGGTGGCAAAGAAGGAGCTCCTCGAGGCGCTGAAGACGGTCTGGCTCAGGCGGAGAAGGTGTTGTGGTAGCAGTGGGGAGCGTCGAGGCCTCTACAGTAGCCGTTATACCACCAAAGTGGCAGAAGGAAGACGAACCATGTCCACGGCCCCGTCCACCTCGACCGCCGCGTCGATCGTCGCGAGAGGTCGAAGCCCAGCGGGGGGCTCTCTCATCCGGACCCCAGCGGGGGTTGCGTGGAGGACGTGTAGGGCATTCGCGCTTCATGTGACCGGGCTCCTTGCAGTAGTGACAGAAGACAGCCTCATCGGAGAACCCGGCTGCCAGGACAGAGTCGGAGCTAGGAGCAAGTGGAGGAGGACGAGCGCCCTGAGTCTGAAGGCGGGTCTCCTCGTCAACCAAGGCGAGTAGAGCATCCTCGAGCCGAGGGAGTGGCTCACGGTGCAGGAGCTGGGCAGCTATGAGAACAAAGTCCGGTCGAAGCGCTGCCAGGAACTGGTGTAGGTGGCCCTCGTCGAGGTAGCGCAGGAAATCCCAGGAGCGGGGGCAGGCACACCGCTCCGGGATCAGAGAGTCCAGCTCATGCCAGTAGGCACTCATCTGACTGAAGAAGTCCTGAATGGTGCGCTCCCCTTGACGGGCAGACTGCGAGTCACAGATGAGCTGATGCCGGCGTGCGCCTTCGCGCGGGAGAAAACGGTCCCGGAGATACTCCCACATCACGCGCGCTGTCGGAAGGCGGCCGATGGGAGCAAGGAGCGGATGAGCAACATAGTCCAAAAGGTACGCCCGGATGGCCTGATCGTGGCGGCGCCACGTAAGAGCAGCAACGGTGATGGCCGTGGTAGCAGTCGCAGCAGAAGACACAGCACTGCTGGTGACAGAGGAGGAGCCGGAGTAGTCAGTGGGAGGAGGATCCTCGCCGGTGATGTGACCCTATAGATCACGACTGGAGAGCGCGGCCTCGACGGTGAGGGACCAGTCAGGCCAGTCGCTGGCCAAGGACAAGTGAAAGGCGACCGCCTTCAGCGGTGGAGAGATCGCAACGACGGACGGTACGGCTGGAGAAGCCATGGAGGAAGCTCAATAGATGGGTGGAATCGGGAAGGGGTGGGAGGGCCGGTATGGTGAAAGAGGGAGGGTCGGGGGTTGGCGGGGGCTGTAGGGGGGGTCGGGAGGGGGGAGGGGGGGCTGTAGGGTGTCGGGAGGGGGGCGGGGGGGGGGGCTGTAGGGTGTCGGGGGGGGGGGACTGTAGAGGGGAGGAGGAGGGTGGTCGGGGGCTGTAGGTGGGCGGAGGAGGGGGGTCGAGGGTTGGCGGGGGCTGTAGGGGGGGTCGGGAGGGGGCGGGGGGGGCTATAGGGTGTCGGGGGGCTGTAGGGGGGGTCGGGAGGGGGGCGGGGGGGCTGTAGGGTGTCGGGGGGGGGGGGGGGGGCTGTAGGGGGGGAGCAGTTGGCCGGCGGGAAGGAGGGGCCGGTGGAGGAGGGAGGCCAGTGGAGGGTGCAGCCGGAGAAGGAGGAAGGGGGGGTTTCGGGTGGTTGTCGGGCGGCGGAAAGGTAGATGCAGCCGGAGGAGGTGCAGCCGAAGGAGGAGGGAGGCCGGAGGAGGTGCAGCCGGAGGAGGAGGACCGTCGTCGTCGGGAGAACCCTAGAGCTCTGATACCATGTTAGGAGATGACGGCTAGGGTTTGGAGAGGAATAGAATGCATTCCATTGAGGGACTCAAGCCCAATATATGTACATGTATATTTATACAATCCGACCCGACTGTACAGTAAACCCGACCCATCTATATGTACATTAACAGTCACATACAATGTCTCGAGCATACGACATGTATTGCACGCCATCTCACAACTCTCGTCAGAGAAGGAGTCAGCTTAGCCAGCTCGGGTTCAAAGGATGTGCCTATGACACTTCTCTTTTTACATGGCAAAAGGGACCTCATATCCTCCTCCTACTGTATAGTCTGTATATTGAAGATATCATAGTTACATGCAATGTTGCCCTGCCAATCTCATCCGCAATCACATTCTATTTCTTTCTCGTCATTTGGCCATGAAGTACCTTGGTGACCTCCATTATTTCTTGGAATGCAGATCTGTCATGATCGTACCTCCCTCACCCTCTGTAAAAATCGGTATGCACTTTAACTACTTGATCATTTTTGGTTTTTCTGGTGTCAAGGCAAGTAGAAGCCCACTTACAACCAATCTGCAACCTTCCACACATGTCGAAGATTGTCTTGATGATCCCTGTCTTTATCGTCAAATAGTGGGGTCTCTCCAATAACTCACCATGACCCGACTGAACTTGGCCTTTACCATTAACCACGTTTGCCAGTTCATGCATTAGCCGCACTCGTCGCATCTAGAATGCGTGAAGCGGATTTTCGATACGTCAAAGGGACACTCAATCATGGCCTCTTTCTTCATAATCTTCTTACTTGGCGCTCCGTGCATTCTCCAATGCCTACGAGGCTGGTTGTCCTGATAGCCGCAAGTCGACAACTGACTTCGCCATTTTTTGGGACCCAATATTTTATCAGGGAGCTAAGAAGCAACCGACAGTTAGTCATTCTAGTGCAGAGGCCGAACACCGTGCTCTGGCATGTACCGCTGCTGTGTTTCTTTGGTACATCCATCTTCTCAAGCCACTCAACTTACATGTTTCCGGTTCACATATCATTCACTGTGATAATGCGAGAGCAAAGAATATCGACATTGACGTTCATTTCATTCGCGAACATGTCCTCAATGGTTTCGTTCGGCTTGCTCACAATTCGGCACCATCCTCTATTAGCTTGAGTGGGGGATGTGAAGAGATCATCATCACGATGTCATCATATCTGAGACAAAGATGAGGACATCGTCCAAATACATTGAGAAGTTAAGCTTCGGTGTTGTTCAGTAAGCACTTATCTCAACCACTATTCATAATAATGGGTTTCCATGGGGTGCTGCAGATTTTTAAAATTGGGTTCGATTTTTACTTATTTTAGTGGAAATTATTTCAACAAGATGGTTGTGACTCCTTGGCTAGCTTTGAGGCTTGCAAGATAGGAGGTTAGTGATCAAATCTCATCAGAAGTTATTTTAGTCAAATAAAAGAGAAACTGGACTTGCGCGGCGAGATGCAGTGCGATTGTACGTTTAGTGCGAAGTGCGGTTTGGCGCTTAGAGACGCACTTAGCATGACACGGGTCACATTGAGGAGCCATTTTCGATCTTTTTAGGTTACAGATAGAACTGAATGGGATAACTTAGGTCTCGTGTGCGTGCGAGTAGGCACGAATGGACCGTAGGGTGCTTGGTAGTTAGGCCCAAAGGGTGCCTGAAACACTTATTGGATTGGGCGGTTAATGAGCTATCCGTCCGAGCAGATGTGACGATTTACCAGGGCAGATTGGCACTGTAACCACCTGGACGGTTTGCAATGCGCCGTCCGTCCGAACAGATGCGACGATCCACCAGGGGAGATTAGCACTGTAACTGCCTGGGCGGTTTGCAATAACCGCCCGAGCGGTTTAGCAACCATTGACCCGCGAGCCAAAGCTCCGGTTGGGGATCAAAGGGTGCTTCGAGCCCCATAAATCCAGGCCATAACTCACTCTGAAAAGATGGATGAAAAACTCAAATTAGGATGATTGATCATTCCAAAATAGAGTTGTATGAACTCTAGATGATGATGATGATGATTGATCACTCCAAAAATGAGTTGAATGAAGTCCAATTAGTGATGGATCACTCCGAAATTCTAGTTTATTGTGTTGATTTCTCAACCAGAAAATTTCTTATCCAGATTCATCGAAGTGGGTTCTTCACGAGTGCTGAATGCAATCCCACAACGTTATTGTATCCTGAGAGGCAATTCGCAAACAGACCCGTCAGCGACTATAGGGTGCAAATTACGCTTTAAAGAAAGCGTGTTTACATATGCCTCAGCCTATGTCGTGTTATTTTTGTGTGAGTATTTTTCGTTTCTGGACCGTTTCTTCCAACATGGGGGAGCAACATCGCTACTTCGGGAATCAGTTTTCAAATAGGTATTTATATGGAAATTATTTATTAATTTTAATATTTATTCGAAAAACGTTTTGGATTTCACGCCTTTGTATTGCTCCCATGCTGTTCGACCGCCCGGTGTTCGGCTCGTAATGCGGCGACGATGATTTGCTGTCTGTTGAGGTGGTGCATGTTGGAAATGTTCTTAGGGTGTAACCTCTGGGTGTAAGCAGCATTCTGCCTAATGGATTCTTGATTTGAAGCTTGATGGGCTTTGATTCAACAGAGGGAAAAGAAAGAAGACTAGACTCTGGAGGTTACAGATATACACTTAGCCACGTGTTCTCCAGCTTCATTGATGCATCTTCATCCATTTGATTTGTTAGCACGGAGGTAGGCTCTCAAAGCTGGAGAGGGTGATGTTGAAGGTGAAGCATATGTGATTTTCATCATCTCATGATTTTGATTTGTTTGCTTGAGAATGAAAGGGAAGAAGGTTTTAGAATCTCTCTCTCTCTCTCTCTCTCTCTCTCTGGAAAAAAAAATAATTATAAAAAAATCTAAACCAAAAATCTCCATATTTTCCATATTGGGACAGTAAAATGTAGGAAAATATGATTGTCCTATAGTATTTCTTTTCTACATCCTCGTGGCAACCAACTAAACCTGCCACCCTTTGTGTATTTATCATAGTGGTCCATACATCACCTATTAGCGCCTCAGTCACCGGATAGATCAGGGTTCTAAACTCGCCAACACCAATGAAGAAAGATTATCCTTTTAGATTGCCCTATGGAAAAGTAGCCACACTACGCGCGAAGAGAAAAATCGGGAGATCAAACCTACAAACCCCGAAGATAGAAGCTGTTATCTTCAATATGGCTACAAGATCACCATTCAAAATGAGGTTTGGAAGCATTATGGTACCATTGTAGTGGCATTTATGTAAGAGTGACAACAGATGTTTTAGCCAATTCAATGTTTTAGGGGTGATGTTGTGGGCAACGAAAAAAGATTTGGGTCGTCTTTATTGCCTCTCACGAGATTACAACTGCTCCCAGGACTTAGGGGTGGTGAGCCGATATGGCGATCAGAAGATTGTAAGAGACATCCTCTAGATGGTCCCTTTAATCTGTGTCTCCACAGTTCTCTGTGTGAGAACTCTGGAGGGGTTGCCCATAACATAGGTTTTTAACAAGATTTCGGAGATTCTTGAAAGCCTAAGGAATCTTCATCGTTGCATTTGTCCTTTCCATACTTTGAGCTTTCGCAGCTATAGGGCTTTTGGCGCATTTCTTCATCTTCCAAAAAAAAGAAATTGTGAAAAGTAGAAGATTATTCGGAGAACTGTCACGTGGAACATCTAGATGTGTTCCAGAATAGCTATCTAGCCTGTCTGTGATCATCTTGCCTGTATACCAAAATAGCTCACATACTTGAGTTTTGACTTCATTATCTCATGATCACCATCTTTACTTTGATCAGGGTATTATTCATGAAGTCTATCTGGGATCATCTTGATTATCTACCAGAATAGCTCACCTACATGAGTTCAGACTTTCATTACCTCATGATCACCATCTTTACTTTGATTTTATCCGGTCAAACCTAGTGATCAATCCTTTATGAGAGTCACTCAAGGAGACACCAAATCTCCTTCAGTTATTATTGAACTCTTACGAACTATTTGCGTTCCCTAGCATCCAATGCAACCCACCCAATCTACTAGGTGTTGGTCTAACCAAAAATGAACAAATCATTAGTAAACATAAGAGGAGAGATTGGAATACATATCTCGTACGAATGAATTAGAATGGATCGTACGTGCGAATGTATTAGAATGGATCGTACAAATAAATTAGAATAGCTCGTATGAATGAATTAGAATGGTTCGTACGAATGAATTAGAATGGATCGTATGAATGAATTAGAATAATTCATACGAATGAATTAGAATGGATCCTTCAGCCAATGTGCTTTAACTCATTGTTTCCAATAGCTCCCCAACTCCCTGCAATTCCATGCAATGATATTTATTTTGAAAAGGAAAAAAAAAATTTGAAATCCAGACACAAATGATAAGACTTTCAACTAACACGGAATGCAAAACCCAACAAACAGAAACAAGGTTTTCTCCCAGCAAACAAAAAAAGATGATACCACACGACCTAATACACATGGCACACAACCTAACATAGTCGATAGTCTTCAACTGATAGGTCAATTGGTAAGACATATGCAACCCGTGGCTTTGGCCAATGGTTTGAATAAGTGCTACGGCATATTTCCTCCCGCTCTGTAGTGAAGGGCATCCCTCTAGCCTTAGTGGCGAGCTTTCCTACATATGGGGCTACGCGTGGGTGGGTGCACAAAAGTCCATCTTAAGACCCTTCAGGATCTTGTTATAGTTCAATCCCTGCACAATGGTCAGACTCTTCTTGCCTGTCCTTTTGTTGTATGCTCACATGCAATACATATTCCTTAGTCCCAGCACAAAACAGAACAAGCTTCCAAATGACCACATCACATTTTCAGAGGCAGAGAGCTATGCAAGGAACCAAATACAACTTCCCTCAAAGACAATTCATTATCACCTATTTATTTCTAAGCCATGATCCTCTCGACACTGCTCGGGCACCCATCTCGTGATCGTTCGCTCTTCAACAACGTATTCCTCCAAACACAAGGGTGAGCTTCCATCGCTACCACTGCTATCGATGCTAATAACCAGCAATGTCTTCGCAACGCTACCGCAGACCCGAAGTGAGCACTGCAGGTCGGACCACACCCTTAGGCGAGGGTTACCCGCACTCGTGCCGTCGCCTCCCGAAAGCACAAGCACTCCATACTCGGAGTGAACGAGTGCCGGGTGGTGACGGTAGGCCACAAAATCCACACCGTACTGAGTCCCCGAACGCACGACCCAATTCTTCGACCGCAGATGAGCAAAGGCTTTGTACAAGTGAGGGAATGCCTTCCTATCAGACTTGAAGTACTCCCACAGCTCCATCTCACTCATAGGGATGTCTTTCTCCACTGAAATGATCAAACATTTGAGAGCATGGGATAAGTAGAAAGCTTCCTCGGGGCCCAATTGGAACCACTGCTGGTCTTTGTCCGAGGTGGTGATCGGCCTGCCAAAGCATGCCCGGTTTAGCAAGTCTGCTGTCTCTGGCTCGGCTCCGAGAAGGGCATCATAGCCTGCGAGCATTGCATGCGCCTTTGATTGAGAGAGAGAAGATTGAAGTTTGGCGACTATAATTGACATGGGATTAGCACGCGCTATATCCACGAAACCTTTTCTCTTCCACCGTGCTGTCGAGTCCATTGGCTAATGCACAAGAGCAAGATAAAGATCAAAAGGATGATGTTATGTCCCACGAAAAAATTAGCATAAAGAGAAATCAAAGGAGGTATATTGTCAATGCAAAATTAAAGAACAACAATAAATAAGGAGGGAACCTTATGCCACAGGAATAGCAATAAAGTTCTGGACCACGCCCTCCTGTAACAAGTTGCAAAAAATGGTAATAAGTCGGCATTCAATAAATAGAATAGTACATAACAATCAGTAACACATGAAGAAAAGGGCCAAAGGGTTTGGGCATGTGGATGGTGGCTGTCAGCCCGTTGGGGCCTAGCCAGGCTTAGTCGGGCTCCGTCGGTTGCACAGTCGCCAGCCATATGGCCGGCGGCCATGGCCACGCTAAGGGGAAAAGGGGGTAGAGGGCATTGATCATCTCAACAAACAAGAAAAAAAAAGAAAATATAGGGAGAAGAAGATAGGGGACTGACCTGGTTGGGGGGGTCCTCACCTCGGCCCCGGCCTTGGGTTCCTCCCTCTAAAGATCTGGCACCCTCCACCCTTGCTCCGACCAGTGGCACGCGGCAGAAATCTGATACCAGCTGTCACGCTCCAGAAATCTGAAGACCAATCCTTGGAGTGTGAAGAGAGAGAGGTGAAGGGTTTGGGTTATGACCAAGTTGGGGATCTCAAGGCTTATTTCTATGTATTTTCATACAGGTAGGGAAAAGAAGAGGTGGGCTAAACAAAACTCAACCTTCAAGAAGGCTATCCTCTCAGTATGTGTAGCACATCAGTGCTACTATATGCTGACATGATTTTCCTCCAAGGGAGCACGACGCTCAAGCCTCTGTCGGATAGCCAAGTAATCTTACCCACTCCCTGGCACATGGGTACACTAGTCTAGTGGTCCTATCTAAATGGTTGATCAATTAGATCATGTATATCTTATTATATTTTAAGATGATCTATCCTAGGCTTAGACCTTGAGGAGAGGCCTATCCAAATAAGTTTTACAGCTGGATCATTGCAATCACAACCTACACTAACAATACTACAAGCTAAACTAAACCACAAAGATAATCTCATTCTAAAAACATGGATACAATCCCAACAATAATAATGTAAAGTCTACAAAAACGAAACTATAACTCCCAACTTCACCACTGCTACATATTCCACAACTGTTACCCGTACTCCAGCTCTGGTACTACCCTACAAGAAAGTCTACTCGTAGAAAGAGTAGTGCCCCAAACGAAGTCAGTTCAAACCGTTGACTGGCAAGTAAACCCCGCTCTAAGGGGGTGAGTGTGTGAGAGTGTCTTAAAAACAAGATATAAGATAATATGAATAAAAAGAGAAAAATATAGCTAAATAAGAAACATTCCGAGAGACCCAAGTAAGAAATGTTATGAACTATCACAAAGTTATTGGTTCTCCAACTCCCACTTAATATTGCACTCCTCTTCTAATCATAATATATGTACAGATAAGTTGAAAGGGGTTCCAATATTATACGTCATAGTACCAATCACATGTCATATGTAAATGACGTACATTATATGTTCATTTTCAATCATCTGGCAAGCAAGAGTCTCAACAAATGTTCTTCTCAACAATATTAAGAACTACGCCAACCAATTTTAATCTAATAATGTCAAACCCAACATACCACTCTAGCCTAATATTAATCATCATGCGACTCATGGTTAATGCTAAATAATATACGATAATCATTTATATAAAAATCACAAACTAAAGGTATGAAAACATTAGTTGAAAATAGCCTCAAAGCAAGTGAATACTTGCCTTAGATTGTGTGAGACGTATTTTTATACTTCTGATCGTCCAATTTGATCTTCCTGCTAGTTGTCCTCTGCTCCGCCTCCAACGGAATGGACACGGTCAAGGTCTGACAAGCTACACATTTCCATATTACTATTTAAAATTTTAAAACTATCTAAGAGGAGGACTAGGAAAGGTTGGAGGTTTGATTCGACTTCCACAGTTCCACCCAAGACAATCCTTGGGCTTAGATGCGGGTACGGGTCAACACAACTGGCTACAGTTTATGGCAATGCCGAAACCAAACTCGGTTGACGACTATCACTAGGCATTGCTTGATCGAATTAAGAGGTCAACAAGATTGGTACCAAGAGATGCTCGGTGGCGAGCTCCCGTACATAAGGCACGTCGGCTTAGCGCACCTCTACCAATGGAGTCGATCGACAATTGCCAAAGTGTCAAGGGTTTGGTCATGTGGCCGAGTACGGCCAAAGCCGCACTAGCAAAAGAGATCGATCGATCTTGGTTGTGTATTTGAAGAGCCAATTAGGCCGGTTCGATAGGGTTCATCGCCCGAAATGAGGACAATAAACAAGGACCACCATCTATACCAACATTTCACCTCCACAACCCTACACATACACATTCATATCATCACTCCCCCATTCATTTGCTCACAAGTACACCCTCATCACACACAGCCATACCACATACGTACACGTTCCCAAACCCACCACATGCTCTTTATCTTTGTGTCATCGTTCATCATCGTGCATCACCCTCATCGTCCCCATTATAAGCATCATCTGCACACACACTCTCGCATACTACAGCACCCTCCACAACCCCTCTCATCAAATCCTATTCATTAGATATAAACACCCTTGATACACATAACCCATCCTAGACCACTCCCAGCACCACCTCATGCTAGTATTATAATGCATCACAGAGAGGTTAAGAGACTCAGAGAGAGAGAGAGAGAGAGAGAGAGATGGTCGGATCAGGCAGTCGAGGTCACCGGGGGTCAATACGTGGCCGGGGTAGCGGCCGAGGCTCATATACTTACGGCGCCGGCGGAGGGTCAGGAAGAGAATTGTAGCCGGATCGGGCCATTAGGATGGTCGTCGGGGTGGTCAGGGTCCATCAGCTGCACAGCCGGTGACCGTGGCCGCAGCGAGCAGGGAGGCAGCGAGAGGGGGTTATCTTAGAAAGAACGAAAAGAAGGGGGAGGGGCTGACCTGATCGGGCTCCACCTCGCCGTCAGTGGCTCCTCCTCCACTTGCTCCAGCGCCGGCTGCTCCTCCCGAGCTCCGGCGGGCTGCACGTGCCAACAAGAGAAAGAGAGAGATTTGTGATGGCGGGTTGGGATTAGGGTTTTTATTGAGGGAGAAGGGGGCGGGGTCTTGATTTGTAGGATTGAAGAGGTGGTGGCGTGCCTGATTTTGGAGTGAGGAAGATGGGTGGTGCGCTAGATCACGATCCAATGGTCAAGACAAGAGGGTGACACAGGCTGAGGGGTCTCGAGAATCGAGACAACCAGATGGAACCGGATCAATGCTTGGGTTGTCCAATCAGCCTTAGGTCGAACGTCGGTCCGATTGGGTATCGTGACATGCGTCCAGGACAACGGATAGCTACAGAAGTAATGTACATATAATGGTTATTTTGACTTTACCCCCTAAATTTAACCTTGAATTAGACTTTACCCCCCATATTTTTATTAATTAGACTTTACCCTCCAAAACTAACTGTTCCGTTAGCTCACCATCTAAGGGAAAGGGTGAGCTGCCGGGAAAAAAAAAGGGTTTTTTTGACTTTGCCCTCCAAATTTTGCCTTGAATTAGACTTTACCCCCCAATTTTCATTAATTAGACTTTACCCCCCAAAACTAACTGTTGCGTCAGCCCACCATTTAAGAGAAAGGGTGAGCTTACGGAAAAGAAATAAAATTTTGGGGGGTGAGCTGACGGAACAGTTAGTTTTGGGGGGTAAAGTCTAATTAATAAAATTATGGGGGGTAAAGTCTAATTAAATGCAAAATTTGGGGGGCAAAGTCAAAATAACCTCAAAAAAAAAAAGCTTGAGGAACAGTTAGTTTTGGGGGGTAAAGTTTAACTCAAGGCAAAATTTGAGGGGGCAAAGTCAAAATAACCTTACATATAATTAATTAAGTTATCCGTTCTTACTAGCACTCTCAATATCTCCAATGTGCACACACAAATCCATCCATCTGTACAAAAAAAAATATCGATATCACTCTGCCAACTATCGCCTCGCGACCCAGATTTTTGACCTGGGTCCCATGGCCTGGTCACACTTAAGACCAACAATGCACTGCACACACCAAAACCCCGTGCCATAAAAATGTAATAAATCTTTTTTTTTTTTAGATTAATTTTTGTTAAGGGCAACTCCTATTTTTAATAATGTTGGAAAGTTGATAGTGTTAATTCTTAAATGTGGTAGCTTTTTATGGTACAATGTTGCAGCATGTGCATTGCATGGATAGACTTGAATTGGACCGGACAGTGGGTCTCGAGTCTGGGTCGTGAGGAACCATGGTGTTCAGTGGGATGATGCGTGCACGTGTGTTGGTGTGTGCACGTTTGTACGTGCGTGCAAGGTGTTGAGCATACATGTAAGCATGGATAATTTATTAATAATTAATTTTATGTTGTTGCCGAACAGGGTTGGCTTCTGTAGTGACCCGTCGCCAAGACCCCAAGTCGTGAGACCCAACCGATCATTCGACCTAGGACCAATAAGATTCTCCTAGCTTATTGATAGGACATGTCCGGGTCATCTCGGTTCCGAGACCTTAGATTGATCCCAAGATTCTAGTTTTTCTCCTCCTCATTCCATATTGATCCCTTAACTTTTTTTGAACAATTTGAACCCTAAACTATGCTCCATCTATATTTAGCCCTCTCCGTTAACTTTTATTTCAAAAATATCCTTTTCCTAATAAGAATAAGTTAAAATTTTTTAAAAATATAGTCTTATTGGAATTGATAATGATATTTTCGAGATTAAAACAATAATTTTTTGCATGGGATATAAGATTGAAGCAAGTATTTTTGTATTTTTTTTTTTTCTCTTTCTCCTATTTTTTGCATGTTTTTTTGTGGGAACCGATGTTCCAAAGTCCCTATGGGACAAAGCCTTAACCATTAGAAACCTTTTTTCATCCATTTTTTTGCATAGGCTATGATTGTAATAATGTAAACAATGCTTGATTCAGGCATGTATTTTCCACTACACAAAATTGGAGATGAGTCTCTTTAAACAGCCCAAAACATGCAATATATGAGTCTTTTCTTAGTATACAAACAATGAAATATCAAATGTCCGCACCTCTTACAAAGAATCAAGTAAATTGCTAAGTTTTAGAGAGAGGAAAAAGGAGGGAGATCTGCTCCGACATTGGAATTGAAAGCATTCTGCTTGTCATTCCGCCGGCATGATCGACCTCCTGAAACTGAAGAAAGAGTGGAAAAAAATGAACGAAAGGGAAAAAAAAAAATTTCTCATCAAGGGGAAAAGAAGGGGGGGGGGGGGGAAAGAAAAAGGGAAAAAGGGAAAGGGGAGAAAAAGATGAAGAAGACCTCGACCATCAGTTCGGCAAAGATCTGAACCTCCTCGAACATTCGGACTGGCAATATTCTACCGACGACCTCGATATCCTGCAACTGAAGAGACAATAAAAAAAAGAAAGAGAGAATCATGATCTATTCAGAAAGACATAAGAGAGAGTGGGGGGGGGGGCTCCAATCAAAGAAGCAATCGGCCTGCCCGAAAGAGAAGCAAAAAAGAAAAAGAAAAAGATGAGGGAGAGGTAGAGAGAGGGAAAAGGAAGAAAGAAAAAGAAAAATCGATCTCACATGCGTTTTCTCGGAGATTTGGATCTCTGCCTCCTTCTCTTGATCCTCCTGAAATTGTGTGTGTGTGTGTGTGTGTGTGTGTGTGTGTGTGTGTGTGAGAGAGAGAGAGAGAGAGAGAGAGAGAGAGAGAGAGAGAGAGAGAGAGAGAGAGGGTGTGTGTGTGTGTTGGGGGGAGGACTTCTAAACCAAAGAAAGAGGGAAGAAAGAAGGGGAAAAAAAATCACCAGCTTCTCCATCTCTCTGCTTGCTCTCTCTCTCTTTTGCAACCTCCTATCATCTCTTGCAGCGAAGGAGAAAGGCGGGAGGGGGTCTCTTGCAACCAATGGTAAAGTGGGGGAGGGGGACGAGAGAGATAACAAAGGGCACGGGCACCGAGGGAGGCGGGCGTTGCTACGAAGGAAAATGGCACGCCAGCGAAGGGGAAAGATCTCTGGGGCACAATATCGCGATGTACCGAGATGTAGCAGGCGGCTTGCATTTACCGAGGGAGGTGTGTACTGACACGGCAACTAAGGGGAAATATTCTCTCTCTCTTTCTCTCTCTCTCTCTCTCTCTCTCTCTCTCTCTCTCTCTCTCTCTCTCTCTCTCTCTCTCTCTCTCTCTCTCTCTCTCTCTCGCTCTCGCTCTCATCTTGTAGCCATCTGATTCTCTCTCTCTCTCATCCACTCTCTTTTATTTCAGCCTGTAGCCATCTGATTGTTTCTCTATCTCATCCTCTCTTTTAATTCAGCTTGTAGCCATCTGATTGTCTCTCTCTCATCCTCTCTCTCAAGAAATCTTTACTTTTAATATTTGTTTTACAGCTAATATGAGGGGGGGGGGGGGAGAAATAATTGTTTTTATTTTTTTAAGGGGCAGAGAAAAAGAGAGGGAAAAAAGAAATTTGAATTGAAATTTGAGGAGGAGAAAGTGGGGAGGATGAATCCTAGTCATTCATGTTTATCCCACCCTTCAAACGAATTTGAACCGATAATTATCTTTCCAAACTATCTCCCATCCTTCCCATGTTACAGTAGATAGTAATGTTCATGCCTAATGGCACGCAAAAGAGTATCAATTCGATTTGATAAGGGTATCAATTTAGCGAATTGTATGTTGCTACAGTGAAATCACTGTAGCAAGAGTATCAATTTGATTCGGTAAGAGTATCAATTTAGCGAATTGTCTGTTGCTACAGTGATTTCACTATAGTAAGAGTATTAATTAGCCGAATAGATTCTCTTTCTGAAGACGAATGGATACTCTTGCAATAGTTAAATCACTGTAGCAATCGCAACATGCACAGTGTCACCCGGTGAATATATAGATACTATTGTTGATGGCGAATGGATACTTTTTCCGGAGACGAATGTATACTATTGCTATAGTATTTTTGTTGTAATCACTACACATATAGTGTTAATCGGCGAATGGATACTCATGCTAAAGATGAATGGATACTCTTACCAGAAATGAATGGATACACTTGCTGAAGGGGTAATTTTGTAATTTAAAGGTTAAAAAAAAAGTCAACATTTTCAGTAAAAGCTGTACAAACGTGTCTTTCGGGAGGGACATACTTTAGCTAATATCCTAACAACTTCTATCCTTTAGCTTAAATAAAGACATGTGGAGAGATTTAGGACTAATTAACTCTAAAAAAATAAAATAACTCAGAATAGAAAAACTTAAGCGGGAGTTGGTGAAAACTCCTTTTAAGGAGATGTTTTTAAGCTTATGTCCAAACAAATGTTGTCGAGGAAATTGCCCTCCAAAGGTTTTTAAATTTTCTTTTGCATGCCACCAAACCACTGAATCTGTTGCTGCTCGCCGCAACTGTCGGAGCTGCTCGTCGCCACCGCCAATCCGAACCTCCGAACTGAACCACCGAACCTGCCATTGCTCGCAGTCACCGTCGGAATTGCTCGCTGCCATCGCCGAACCGAACCGAACCGAACCGAACCTGCCACTGCTCGCTGCCGTCGCCACCGAACCGAACCCTAACCCTAATATCTACAGGGCATGGGATGAACCCTAGATTCTAGGATCTCAACATACATCAACATTAAAAAAAAAAGTCAGAAAAAGAAAAACTCAAGAATTAAGATAGTCGGTAATAAATAATGGTTGCAGATCAGGGTGGGGGCTTCACTTTTGCCGCGGGATTGAAGTTCTGCATTTACACATGGTCCATAAAAGCAACACATATCCTGATTGAATTGTTACACTTGCTTACCCCCAATAGTTATGTACCACGTCGTCTATTATAAAGGGTATAAGGGACAATGCATACATTGTTTACTTTATGTTGTCCTCTTTAGTGGACATCGTGGCACATCATGATTGGGCCATAAAGCAAGTACATCCAAAATTCTAAACAACAAATGTTGTCCGGTTCACCCAAGCAAGGCAACCGTCCGTTTCACCTGTTTCATCCTGGAGAATTGCTATCAAGAACGTTCGGACGGATCGATGCCTTTACTGTACAGTAGTCACGGGATCTTAAATCCCGTGATATATTGATTGTAGATCCTTTACACCCAAGTGCAGAGAGAGGTGGGCGGAGTGGCGATTGCAAGGTGGTCGGCGAGGCTGGCCGCAGACCAAGGGCAGGGGCAGGATGGGGTCGAGAGTGCTAGCCAGACTCCGGCACGGCAGATCCAATGGGAGCGGAGTCCGAGGCTGCGCGGCGGAGGCAGATGGAGTTGGGCGGTGGTCGGGCTGCATGGGCGGCGTTGACTCGGCTCTGAGCGGGGTTGTTGGTTGTCGGGAGGCGCAGATCTGGCGAGGTCAGCATCGATTGTTGGGGTGGCCGGCAGAGCCTGGCCCCACACAGGAGGACGATCTGGTACCTCCGAGCACATCCCCTCATACTGGCCACAGGCCGGGAGAAAGAAGAGGGGTGAGGGGAAGGAGGCTAGTGCCGAGCACATCCTCTCTTTCGGTTTTTTTGCTGCTGCGTATGGTCCCATCTTGACCGGTTGGGTCGTCTAAAAGAAATGGACAACTAGACTGAAAAGATAGGGATCATGTATAGGTGGCAGCCATAGTGAATTAACCATTGGCAAGAAAACGATCAATACCAAATATATCTCTATTTTTTTTACATAAAAGCCCTCCAAACGATCATTAGTTTTTTTTACAATCGGGTCCTTCTATAATTAATTATTTCATGCACTTAATTTCATCCCCATATATTTCAACTCGATTCAATCTCAACCGCTCCCTCCTATCATGATGAATCACACTCACTCTTACATCAGCTTATCTGGCCGGTTAGACCGGTGAACCAGTGATCCGGACCCTCGACCGGTTCGGTTGAGAGGTAAGATCGAAAATGCACCAAAACCGGTAAGAACCGTGTGAACAGGTCGGTTTTATGTTAACCCATTTGACCCAGACCGATTAAAAACCCCTGTTAAGGCTGTTATAGAAATCTGAAATCGGTTTCAGACTTTCAGTTCTTTCTCTCTCCCTCTCTCAATCTCGAGCGGCGGCGACTTGCGAGAGAAACCCTAGAAGACTAGAGCCGAGCGTCCGACTGTCGAGTGCCGTACAAAGTCGGGCCGCCCTTCGTCCAATGACACGCCGGAGTCCTGGATGGAAGGAAATCTCCGCCGATGGTCGATCCTGTTTCCTTCCCCTAAACTCCCGAGTCTCCTCTCTGATCTCTCTCTCTCTCTCTCTCTCTCTCTCTCTCTCTCTCTCTCTCTCTCTCTCTCTCTCTCTCTCTCTCAAATGAGAGGAAAGTGAATGCATTAATCGGCTGTAACTTGTAGGTATGGGCAATTGGGCATCATCAATCATCATAGTTGATCTGGGTTTTTTTTATTCATCTTGTCTATGCGAATAAATTCTGAGCTCTAATTGGGATCTCTGAGAGCCATCTTCTGGTTTCTCAAAACATTTTAATTTTTACGAAACCCACAGAGCCGTCTTCTGGTTCTTAAAAAATTAGGTTGTTTGGATCTCATTTCACTGTCATTTTGAGAAATAATTGTTATTTGGGTTTCTCAAAATCAAGTGAAATGAGTGATTGGATTTCATTTCACTTAATTTTTTTTTTTTAGAACCATGTTGTTTGGGTTTCTGTTTTTTTTTTAAACCATGTTGTTTGGGTTTCTCACGGGGAGCTTTTGTTTGGAGTTTACAGACAGTTCCTACAAAAAAATAAAAACAAACTCACTATGTTGAAGCTTCTCTGAATTTCCTACGAACTCCATTGAAATAAAAACAAACTCATTGCATTGAAGCCTCGACGCTTAGCCTATAATTTGGTATGAACTGTTCTCTGAATTTGCTACGAACTGCATGGTTGACTTTTGTAGTGTAAAATAATGTTTATTGGTTTTTTTTCTTAGTTGTGAGTCATATTATATATTTGTGAATGACTTAATATTTTTCTTTGTCCATGTTGGAAAAATAGATATTCAGTATCTAGATTTTTAATTCTCAATGGAATCGGCCATCGGTTCCATGCCACCCTCTTGTCCTCCGAGAAACATTGTGAGAGGGAAGAGTGACCCAGCATGGGGTCACTGCATTGAAGCTTCTGGATCTTCTGAAACTGGTGGAAAGGAGAAAAAATTGGTCTGTCTTTATTGTAAGAAGACTTTCAAAGCTGGTGGTATCAACCGATTTAAGCAGCATCTAGTTGGGGCGAAGGGCGATACAGAGCCATGTAAGAAGGTTTTTGCTGATGCTCGTTATCAGATGCATCAGAACATATAAGAGTTGGCTGCAAAAAAAAGAAAGGTAAAAGAATTATATCATGAATAAAGCTCATATGGTCCCAGTAATATGGATGAACAAGTATACATGCAGTCGCAGAACGATGACGAAACGGAAATTTTACATCCACCTCTGTTATCTAAAGACAGTGTGGGAACTACAACCAGAGTTGATCAAGGACGGAAAGAAAATTTGAGCTCATACTTTATGCTAAGGACAACTCATGGAGCTCAACCTTCTATTAGGAGTGTTCTGCAAGGCAAAGAGGCTAAAGAAAAACGTGATTTTGTAATATCAAAATGGATGATTGATACTTGCATACCATTTAATGTTGTTAATTCTGTGAATTACCAATTGATGATAGATGTTATTGCTGGATTTGGCCCTGGGTACAAAGGCACTGGGTTCCATAACCTTTGTGGCTATTTATTGAATAAGACTGTTGAGAAAGTGAAGAGTTTTATTGATAGTTTTCGCGTCACATGAAAAGAGACCAGTTGTACCATCATGGCAGATGAATGGACAGATCAATGCAGGAGAACACTTATCACTTTTTTGGTCTATTATTCTTGAGGAATAATTTTCCTAAAATCAGTGGATGCTTCATATGCTTCAAGACTGCATACATGCTCTATAAATTGTTCAGAAAAGTGGTTTTATATATTGGTTCTGAAAATGTCGTGCATATGGTGATAGACAATGTGGCAAATTATGTGGCGGCATGAAGGTTGTTACAAAATGAGTTTCGAACACTTAGTTAGTCTCTATGTGCAGCTCATTGTTTGAACTTGATGATACAGGATATTGAAAAGTTGGATGGGGTAAGTGAGGTAGTGGAACATGCGTCAAAAATCACGAAGTATGTATATAATCATTGTTATGCACTATATTTAATGAGAAAGCACACAGGTGGAAGAGAGATACTGCGTTCTGCTCCTGCATATTTTGTCACAAATTTTATTGCATTACAAAGTATTTTGTCACAGAAAGATGCAGTAAGAGCTATGGTGACATCTAGGGAGTGGTCTTCGTGTGCATATGCTAAGGAAAGCAAGGCAAAAAAATTTGTTGACTATGTATTAGATTCATCATTTTGGAAGAATGCATTGTAATTGTACAACTCACAGAGCCTCTTGTTTGAGTTTACATATCATTGATAGTGATGATAGGCCCGCAAGGGGCTATTTGTACGAAGATTTCCACAAAGCTAAGGATGAAATGATAAAGATATTTCAGAGGAGAAAGAAAAGAGTAGAGCCTTATATGAGAATCCTTGAGACTCGTTGGGACAATCAGCTGCATAAAAATTTTTATGCTACAGGTTATTGGTTTAACCCCGGCAATCAATACAATACAATTAAAATGACAAAACATAGGCAAACTAGTTCGGGGATCTTGGATGTTATTGAAATGTATGCCTATGAAAATCTCACACTATAAAATTCTTTAACGAAAGAGATATGACTGTTTAGAAATACAGAGGGCTACTTTGGACGAGTCTCTGCCATAAGTGATCGGAATGTTATGCCTCCAGGTATGATGTTTAATGTTTAAAAACTCATATTTATTTTATTTTATAAATATAATTATGTACTTAATAATGTTTCATGCAGATGAATGGTGGTTGTGTTATGAAAGCAGTGCACCAAATCTTCAAAAATTAGCAATTCGTGTACTGAGTCAAACATGCAGTGCTTCAGGTTGTAAGCGCAATTGGAGTGCATTTGAGCACATTCACTCCAAAAAAAGATATAGGTTAGAGCATCAAAGGCTAAATGATCTAGTTTATGTGTATTACAACTTAAGGTTGCAGCATATGTATGATCCATCTACTGTTGGGCTTTTGGCCCAACCCATTAAGGTGACCCAACTAAATCCCATTAGTAGGAATGGTTACCAGCAGTTATTCTAACCGATAGATGAAGGTGTGGCTATATCCCTAAAAAGGTGGGTTTACCATCTATAACCAACAACACAATTCTGATGGGAAGTACGTGCAAAAGAAAATAGTTAGAGCTCTTGGTCCCTTCTCTCTCTGAGTGTTTTTCCTGTGAGATCCCATCCATCTCAAACACTACAAAGAAAAGAGGAAAACCTAGTGGTCTTCTTCTCTGGGAAAAGAAGGACTATATCTTTGTTGGGTATCGTTATCGGTCTTCTTCTCCGGAAAAAGGAGGACTACATCTATGTTGGGTATCACTATCAGCGTCGAGCAATCTCGGTCGGACATCGTCATCGTCATCAATCAAAAGAGGATTTTTCGCTGCAAGTTTGCCATTGAATTTCCATGGCCTCTGGTATAAATTCCTCCCGACATTCTAACATTGGTATCAGAGCCATTTCATGGTACCCCGGCTCATATTTCGAATTACCTTGATCGGAAAATGAAAACCCATGGTTCACATGTCCTCTGTTTCGGGACCGCTATCGACGGCAGGCACTCTTGGCGGCAAGCAACGGATGCTTGTCAGCATCGGTGCTCGTCGATGCTGAGTTGCGGATGCTCGCAGTTTTTGGAAGCGGCCTGTGTTGGAGTCCGATCGTGAGAAATCGCGAACAGTTACGTGGGTCGCGAGCTGTTAACAGATAGTTACACACGTTCTCATCGCATTGCATGCATCTCGCATGGGTAGTTAATGCAGCCCACGAGTGTTACGATTTTAATAAATTTTGGATAATATGTGTCTTGAGTGGGTTGTGGGCCCACCATTTAAGAATTGTCAGTTAACCCATTATTAAGCACTGAATCGTGACATGTGATATAATTCTCAAATGGTGGAGTCCATAATTTTTTGGCTTCATCTGTTAGGTGTAGGTGTTTCTGATCTTAGTGGAGTGCAATTATCAACAAAATTTTACTTTATTTGTTGGTTGATCTATCCATAACGATGGATGTTGTCCCATCTCATGTTACTAGCATACAAGCAATTGGTGCACTGTCTACACTTGACTTTAGAAAACCGTATTAATTGATCTGATCAAAGTAATTCGAAACATACATTGATTTTCTAATTGATAAACTATAATTTTGATACCATTATTTTGACAGTAGAATTATCTTGTTTAAGTGCTCAGTGAGATCACCAAAGTGACCATGAACACTAAAACATTGATGGTTTTATACTGTATAAGGAATACAAAATTATGGTATCAATTTTGTACTTAAGTCGTTAAAATAATATGTCACTCTCAAAGGAGGACCATCATGTTCGAAGTTTTGAGTAGTGTGAGATATTTAGGAATTGGATCGATTCTAATATGCATTTATGTCCAAAGGCATAGTGCATACTTATTATTGGTGTATATACCTTGATAGTTTCACAAATACGATGAATTGTTTTATCGCAAATGGACAAAGCCTATCGAATATTATAGTTCTCGCCCAAAGGAGAGACTATATATAATGATTCATTAGGTATGTTATCAAGGTGAATCATAAAGGACCTTAGATTTATTTTGAATTAAATAAATATTCATGGTTGTGATATGAGTATGCTTTATTTTATGTTTGCAGTTATTTCTCCTAGTGTTGCTTCTGATAATGGCTGTATTCCTTTTCTGAATGGGTCAAATTTTGAGGAATGGAAAGAAATAATTATGTTCACATTAGGGTGCATGGACCTAGATTTGGCTTTTCGAGTGGAGGAGTCATCCTCACTTACGGCGGAAAGCACTGCTACTCAAAAGACCTTCTATGAAAAATAGGAACGATCGAATAGGCTTTGCCTACTGCTTATGCAGTCTCATGCGGCTAAGAATATTCGAGGTTCCATTCCTGTCACCAAGACAGCTAAGGAATTCATGGAAGCTATTGAGCAGCAATTCATAAGTTCTGACAAATCCAAGGTAAGCACCCTGATGTCAAAGTTGACATCTATAAAGTACTCGGGTAAGGCAAGCATCCGTGAACACATCATGGAGATGAGAGACATTGCTTCTCAGTTAAGTGACATACAAGTCATATTTTCTGATAGTTTTCTAGTACACTTCATCCTTGTATCCCTGCCTCCTCAGTTGGGTCTCTTGAGGGTCTCCCATAATAAACATAAGGAAAAGTGGTCGGTTAACGACTTACTTACAATATGTGTTGAGGAAGAGGAAAAACTAAAGGGAGAGAAGGTGCAAAGTGCGCATATGGCTTCTCTTCCAGGGACTAGTGGGCATGCTGGAAAAGGCAAGGGAGGTCCTTGGAAAAAGAAGAAAAACCTTTGTCTGATGGTGATTTCAAGCCAAAAGATAATAAAGAAAATGTGAAATGCTTATTCTGCCGCAAGAAATGACATACAAAGAAGGATTGCATCAAGTACAAAGAAGTTGCTGGAAAAGAAAGGTATATCACTCGTCTCTTATTAATGTAACTTAATAAATATCCCATATAATAGTTGGTGGATTGACTCGGGTGCCACTGTGTACATTGCCGATACCGTGTAGGACTTTCTGAGCAGAAGGGAACCAACTAAGCGTGAAAAAAGCATCTTCTCAGGGAACAAGATGCGTTCACACGTGAAGGCAGTTGGGACCTGCAGAGTAGTTTTGGACGCGGGATTCATGCTAGATTTAGAGGATACCTTTTATATACCTTCTTATAGTAGGAACCTTATCTCTATTTCTAGGCTTGTAAAACTTGGTTTTTCTTTTTCTTTTCTAGACTCATCTGTATCTATTTGTAAATATCTCTCTATGGTTGGTTCTGCTTCACTAGTAGATGATTTATATAAGCTTCAGCTTAAACCTATTTTAGAAGAATCCTTATTAATCCAACATAATAGTATAATTGGCAATAAGCATAGCATGTGCAATGAAAATTCATCCATCCTTTGGCATCGGAGGTTGGGACATATTTTCCAAGAAATAATCCAAAGATTAGTAAAGGAAGGGGTTTTAGAACCTTTAGACTTTACTGATTTTGTGATATGTGTGGACTGCATAAAGGCAAAGCAGACCAACACCTCCAAGAATGGTGCTAAAAGAAGCAATGGGACACTAGAAATAGTGCACACGGATGTATATGGACCATTCTCTCTATGTTTAAGTGGAGAGACATATTTTGTCACTTTTATAGATGACTACTCACGCTATATGTATCTTTACTTACTGAAAGACAGGGCAGAGGTATTCCAAGCCTTTAAAGATTACAAAACAGAAGTAGAGAAACAATTAGGTAGAGTGATAAAGGTAGTCAGATCTGATAGGGGTGGTGAATATTATGGACGATTCACAGAAATAGGACAAAGAAAAGGGCCATTAGCAAGGTTTATTAAAGATGAAGGCATAGTACCTCAATACACAATGCCAGGCACACCAAGTCAGAATGGTGTAGCTGAAAGAAGAAACCAGACGCTTAAGGAAATGGTTCGAGTAATGCTTAATCACTCAACCCTTCCTTTATACTTGTGGGGCGAAGCTTTAAGGACAGCGGTGCATATACTTAATAATAGAGTTTCTCTCTCTAGGGCAGAGCTTCTCTCTAGATTCTTGGTGGTGGTGGTGGTGAAAGCCATGGGGGATCCTCTCAAGGGGGGGCTCCTCCCTTCCTTCTTCCCCCCGTGGTGGGAGCCAGGATCTAGGAGTTGTAGTGAGGGAGGATTGGTTGGAGACTGAGGCAGAGTTCCTTCCTCCACGAGCTCAGAATTTGGCGGACTTCATCTCGGTGGGCCCTGGTCCTGTGAGAGGTCGTGGAGGTGTAGGATCCAGTTCTGGCTGTAGGGGTAGAAATCCCTCTTCTACTTCTTCCGGGCTAGGTGGGAGATCGGTTCAGGGAATGGGAGCCTCAGGATCTAGGACTGCTGGAATTGGTTCTGCAGATCCGGGTCCTAGAATTGCTGAAGCCTTTCAGTCGGCCTTACATATAGAGAAGAGTGCAGCAGCCCTTCTTGTTTCCGGTTCTGGAAATGGTGGTAGGGGATCAAGAACTGCGGGATTGGGATCTATGGATTTGGGAAATGCAGAGGAGTACCCGCCACTTTGCTACTCTCAACACAGTCCAACGAATGATTCAACATTAGCATGCAAGGATATTGATGGATTGGATGCTCCAGTTGGTGAACCTGATCACTCTCTTAATTCTGCTGCAAAGAAGCAAAATATAGCCCATCGGGTGTTTGCTGAATTGCCTGAATCAATTTAGCCGCCTGGTAAGGGACAGCAAGCAGAATCTGCGGAGGGTTTGCAAACAAGAATCACAGTGGGCAAAGCTTGGGGTAATCTATCGAACCCTTCCTCCTATAACGTGAAGGCTAGTGAGTTAAAGCTAGCCTATATAGCACCAGGTGTTATAGATGGTAAAAGAGTAGTTGTCTGCCCAAGGGATGAGCTAGCAACAGCCGAGAGTTTTTGGAGTCATTCTCTTGTTGGATTCGTACTTGGGAAGAGACCATTTTTTCCACTATTTAAAGCTGATGTGGCCCGTCTGTGACAACCTAAGGGCGGAATGGAACTCTTTTCTCGAGGGAATGGGGTCTTCTCTTTTTGGTTCGATAATGCAGAGGATTGCACCTCAATTTTGGAAGGGGGGCCGTGGCACTTCCAAGGAAGACCCATTATTCTTAAAAAATGGGTTAATGATCAATAGTACGGCCATGAGTTCTTATCCAAAATTCCACTGTGGGTCCATTTTCCGAATTTGCCGAAAAAGCATTGGTCGATTGACGCTCTTAGTCGGCTAGGGAGTGTATTAGGTACCCCGACAGGGATGGATTCCCCTACGGTCGCTGCTGTTGCACATAAGGAAGGAGGTCGAATGAGCCACGCTCGTATCTGTGTGGAGATTTCAATAGAGGATATATTGCGTGATGAAGTTGAAGCCTGGAATGATGCTAGCTCGTTTGTTTCTATGCAAAGGGTGGAATACGATTGGAGGCCGACACGCTGCAAAGCATGCCAATTCTTTGCCCATTGTGAAGACTCTTGCCTAGCTCATCCCAAGATATCCAACAGGTGGAAAAAACTCTGTTGGCAAGGGGCAAAGCCTATTGTGCAGGATCGGGGAAAGTGGATACCAACTGGGATCATAAGAGCGGCTGATCCTGCTGCTGGTCCAGCTGATACGGTGCCGACTCAGCCGGCCACCAATCCTTGGATTAGTGTGGGATCCAAGCCCAATGGCATAGGTAAAGGTAAAGGCCCCCTCCCCTTGGCTGTTAGTCAAGGGAGTGGATCTCGTTTTGATATGTTGGGATCCCTGTAGGGCAATGATCTGGATGTTGCTCGTGGAGAAGGTGCTAAAGAAGCAGGTCCTATTATTGATAGGGTTGATTCTGGGGTTGGCTCTGTTGCTGCTGTTGCTGGCCCAGAAGAACCAGTAGCAATTCAGGATGTTACAAAGCCTGTGAGTAATGATTTTGCTGATGTTACAGAATCATTTTTTGGTGCTGATGCTGCTGTAGTAGTGCAGGCACTAGAGAAGGGGGATATTGTTACATACCCTATGAGTGTTGATGTTACTGATGTTACATAACCATTTTTTGGTGCTGATGCTGCTGTAGTAGTGCAGGCACTTGAGAAGGAGGATATTGCTGAAATAGAAGTCAGTGTTGGAGTTGATTCTATGCTCATTGTGGAGGTGAATGCTGATGTAGGAGAGGTGGATGCTGAAACTGCTTCAGCCAATGCTGATGTTACATAGGAGGTAGAGGCTGTTCTTAGAGCAGAATTATTTGGTGCGACATTTCAGGCTGAAGCAATTGGTGGTGTTGCAGAGAATGCAATGGTCGACCCCTTCGACTGGGACAAGGCAGATCGTGTTGAATTTGTTCTTTCCAACCTTATGGAGTGGGGCCCGTGGACTGCAGAGGGAATTGCAGAGCTCAAACGGTTTGTGAAGCTCATCCAAATTCAGTATGGTGTTTTAGTGGGTAAATTCCCTTTGTATCTTCAAGATAGAATTTACTTCAAGGAGACCTTTGCTTGGGACTATGATCAGGCCGAGTATCATATTGTAATTATTGATAGTCAACTCAATGAGTTTCTTGGCATCATGGAAGATATCTTTGAAGTGGAACTTCAGGATCAGGGTGGGGCAGTGAAGCCATATGCGACTGTGTGGGGACCTTCAGTACCCACAGATTCTAGGGAACCTGATCTAGGGCTTGGTCAGGCAGGGGTAGAAGATACTGTAAGTGGGTCAGATACTCTAGAGACTGAGATAGTGGCTACGAACCGGAATCCTACTTCTCGCTCTTCAAGGATTGGCAAGAGGACCAAGGAGCCAAAGGGTCCCTGCGATCGGATAACGAGGAACAAGGTGGATCGTGGACGGTAGTAGGTGTGCCTGGTGTATGTGTTCTGTTCACTTGCTTGTGCGATGTATTTGTTGGGTGTTGTCGGTCAAGTGTTTTGGCCATTGTTGTCGGCCAAATGTTTAGGCCTTTGCTTGTGTTGTGGTTTCTGGATTCTGCTTACTTAGTCAGAGTAAGTCATGCACTGTAACTGACTTCCTTTATTTAATATATTCATTTGTTACCCTTCAAAAAAAAAATAATAGAGTTCCTACTAAAGCTGTACAGAAAACTCCATATGAGTTGTGGACAGGTAGGAAACCATCCTTGAATTATATGCATGTATGGGGTTGTCCTGCTAAAGTTAAGCTATATAACCCACATATAAAGGCTTTTGACCCTAGGACAACCAGTGGATATTTTATTAGTTATCCTGAGAGGTCGAAGGGTTATAGATTTTATTGCCCATCTCATTTACCAAAGATTGTGGAAACAGGAAAAGCTAGATTTCTTGAAGATGGCAATGTCAGCGGGAGTGGATTATCTCAAGAAATATCTTTTGAGGAATCACAAGAAACAGACCCAAGACCTGTGATTGATAATAGTATGGTTAATCATATGGTCATCTTAGATGAAACCATTCAAGAGGAAGAACCATTTACTAATGAACCACCCTATGAGGAGCCACCACCTGCTACCCAAATACCACAAAATTTGGAACAAGGGGCAACTGTATGGAGATCTACAAGAGTAAGAAGATCGACTATTCATCCAGATTACTTGGTGTACCTTCAAGAACCCGATGATATCATCGAAAATTTAAATGATCCCATATCCTTTTCACAAGCCATGAAGAGTGAAAATGCTTCATTTTGATTTGATGCCATGAAAGAAGAGATAAACTCTATGGCTAAAAATCATGCCTGGGATCTTGTCCCTTTACCAGAAAGAGTCAAACCAATCGGATGCAAATGGGTATTCAAGACTAAAAGAGACTCTAAAGACAAAGTGGAAAGATATAAGGTCAGATTAGTTGCAAAATGTTTCACTCAAAGGGAGGGTGTTGACTATACGTATACCTTCTCTTCAGTTTCTTTGAAGGATTCTTTCAGGATAGTCATGGCCCTAGTAGCTTATTATGGCTTAGAGCTACACCAAATGGATGTGAAAACAGTTTTCTTGAATGGAAATCTTCAAGAAGAGGTGTACATGGTACAGCCTCAAGGGTTCTTATAGAGGACAAAAGTCATCTGGTATGCAAGCTAAGAAAATCCATTTATGGACTTAAACAGTCCTCCTGCCAATGGTACCTCAAATTTAATGAGGTAATTTTGTCCTTTGGATTTACAGAAAACACTATTGATCATTGCATATACCTAAAGGTGAGTGGGAGTAAGTTCATAATTTTAGTTTTATATGTGGATGATATCTTGCTTGCCAATAATGACTTAGGCCTACTGCATGAGACAAAAGTTTTTCTTTCCTCCCGCTTTGAGATGAAAGACATGGGTGAAGCCGCTTATGTTCTTGATATAGAGATTCACCGAGACAGATCAAAGGGTATCCTTGGTCTCTCTCAAAAGTCATACATCTCAAAGGTTCTTGAAAGATTTGGTATGCAAATTTGCTCTCCAGGAATAGCACTCATGGTTAAAGGGGATAGACTTAATTCAGAGCAGTGTCCTAGGAATGAAATAGAAAGGGAGCAGATGATTAACATCCCATATGCTTCAGCCACTGGGAGCTTGCAGTATGCACAGACTTGTACTCGACCAGACATTGCTTATGTAGTTGGGGTGCTTGGTAGATACCAGAGTAACCCTGGCATGGAGCATTGGAAGGATGCTAAGAAAGTCATGCACTATCTGCAAGGAACTAAATACTACATGCTCACATATCGTACTTCGGACCACCTAGAGGTGATTGGCTACTCAGATGCAGATTTTGCTGGGTGCCCTGATAGTAGGAAATCCACTACAGGATTCATCTTCCTACTTGCTGGTAGGGCAATATTGTGGAGAAGCATTAAGCATAAGACAACTGCTTCCTCTACAATGGAAGCTGAGTTCATAGCCGTACATGAAGCCTCCTCACAGAGTATTTGGCTTAAGAACTTCATCACAGGTCTCAAAGTAGTGGACTCTATTGAGAGGCCACTAAGAATCTACTGTGATAATGAAGCTGTCGTTTCTTTTTCCAATAACAACAAGAGTTCCACTTCATGCAGACATATGGATATCAAGCTCTATGTTGTTAAAGAGAGGACAGAGAGACATCTAGTGTCTATAGATCACATTGGCACACAGCAGATGTTAGCAGACCCCCTTACTAAAGGGCTAGCACCAGGATTGTATTATGTACATGTAAGGGGTATGGGTCTATCTAGTTTTTTTGCTGTATGTGATATGTATTTTGACACTTTCAGTTATGTGATCACGTTCAATATGCATATATATGTATGATGATGATTCTCTCTATTATCCTTTCCATATAAAGTTTTATGGATATAGCTTAAGTAGCATGTCTATATTGACATAAAATTTGGACCAAGGAATAGGTATGAGGTCAACCTATTCATAAAGAACAAAAGGTCATATAAGTACCAATTATGAGCATTCAATGATATTGTGGTACATGGAAGGTCATACTAAATTTTGAGGTATTTATCGTCATGACTCATATTATTGTTATCTCATAATGAGGTATAAAGTTAACCTTTTGGTTAGAATAATTTTAAGTGGTACCGATTCTTCATACTTTATCAAACCCAAAAGTTTTGTTAAAACCTATTTTCATATATATATTTACATGTATAATTTTTTTTATTCAAACTGTTATGGGTTGATGTATAAGTTGGGTCAAGTGGGAGAAATGTTGGCTTTTGGCCCAATCCATTAAGGTGGCCCAACTAAATCCCATTAGTGGGAACGGTTACCAGCAGTTATTCTAACCGATAGATGAATGTGTAGCCATATCCTTAAAAAGGTGGGTTTTCCATCTATAACCAACAATACTATTCTGATGGGAAGTACGTGCAAAAAAAAATAGTTAGAGCTCTTGGTCCCTTCTCTCTCTGAGTGTTTTTCCTGTGAGATCCCATCCATCTCAAACACTACAAAGAAAAGAGGAAAACCTAGTGGTCTTCTTCTCCGGGAAAAGGAGGACTACATCTCTGTTGGGTATCGCTATCGGTGTCGAGCAATCTCGGTCGGACATCATCATCGTCATCAATCAAAGGAGGATTTTTCGCTGCAAGTTTGCCATTGAATTTCCATGGCCTCTGGTATAAATTCATCCCGACATTCTAACATCTACTTGATTCATTATGAAAGAATTAATTTATATTTCACGACATTCTAATTTCTTAATATCTAACATGTTATATAAAAATTATTTGAAGAGAATGAAGTATGATCCAATTGATTTTGAAGATTTTACTGAGAATGACACTTGGATATTGGAGGATCAGCCTCCAATATTAACAATTGATGAAGTTGAAAGTTTTCGGCGGGATCTCGCAGCTTGCACTATCCAAAATCCTCAAATCTATAGTAACTAAACTATTAATGTCACCCTTTATTTCTAATGATTTATTTGTTTGTATTTTGTACTTTATGCATTTATATAATTTTTGATAAACTTATACATGTATCGTGCATTGATGCATTGATGTCATACAGATGTTGATTTGAACTTAGATGCGTTGGATGATGATTTGGACTTGGACGTGGATGACAACAACAACATTGAAAATATAGTTGAAGATAGTGTTGCTAATGATCCCTATGAAGATGTAACAGAGACAATGGAGAGGCATATGACTGATATTGGTCTTGGTCCTGGTCCTGTCGGAGAATTATTGGATCAAGATTGGTGTGCATGGAGAAAGAGAGATATATGAGATTTTAATAGTCATGGACTTATGCTTATAGCATTAAGTTATTGTAGAGTTGAATAATTTAAAACTTTAATATTTATCTGGTTAATTGTTAGATGGTTGAATTTATTAAATGATTATGCGTCACTGAAAGCTTGCTAGTTGCTCATATCAATGTTTACAATTTATGATATACCACATCACTACATAGTACAAAACTTGCACGTCAGATTTTTAAACTTTAGATATTTTTTAATAAAAAGATATTTTTAATATTAATATATATATTATCTATTTATTTAAATATATTATCGGTTCAATCGGTTGACCCGACGGTTGAACTAGAGACCCGTGACCCGGACCGTAGACCGGGTCAACGTCCGGTCCGGTCTGATAACATTGCTTTTATTGTAGGGTATAGATATTGTGGATATAGATATAGATACTGTACTCCTCTGACTGTCCTCTGTCTTCTCACAGAGCAAGTCGGGAATGGCGTTAAGATCCGCCGCCGCGCGAGTTCCTCGCCTCACACGGTCGACTGCGATGGAAGGGATCGCTCGCCGGAGCTCCCGCTCCTTCGGAGACGACAGGGGTAGGATTCTCAGCGAGGAGGAGAGGGCCAAGGAGAACGTCTACATACAGGTCAGTTTCTCCCGCCCCCCTCCCCCCTCCCCCCCATCCAAATCATGCACTTTCCGTCTCCATCTCTCTCCACCGTTTGATTGTCATACGTGGATTTTATTTCTCCCCTGTGGTGTAGAAAATGGAGAGGGAGAGGTTGGAGAAGCTGAATCAGAAGCTGAAGCTGAAGCTGAAGGCGGAGGCTGAGAAGCCGAAGGCGGAGGAGAAGGTATGATGCGGTTCTTGTTCTGGATCTCTTGATGTTGGATGCGGATAACCTGTTGATCGGCGCGGCCAATTGATATAATCGGCCGACGATTGCAGCTCCGGCACAACATAATTTTTATTTCCTTTTAAATTCAAGTTTAATTTTTCTTCTAGAACCAAGGAAATTAGAACAAGTTCTTTGAGGTTTTGTATCCTTCCTTTGATGAACTTGAGCCCATGAATACTGAAACACCTCTTTGGTCTTTGACAATCTAAGAATGACAATCACAGGATTAAGAAAAAATAACCATGAGTAGGGAACAATAATAAGTCAAGACAGTAATCTTATTTCCCCAAATTAGAACATTACTATAGACTAAATTCTAAATCAAATAATCTAGAATGAGAAATTACTTGAAATCCATATGGGTATCTTTTAGTGATTGTCGATTGATTTGTTTTACGAATTCTCGTACTACACGGTTAATTGCCCTTAAACATTGATGGAAGCGACGACTATGGTTACTCCAATATATTGATATGATATCGTTAGTTCAATTTTTTTATATTAGATTCAGATGATGCTATATTCGCATGTAGCTGTGAGCAAGGTTGGAGATTTCAATTTCGTGTCCCGTTTCAGTGGTGGTCGAAACCGAAATTCGACCGAAATTCAAAAATTTCGACAGAAATTTGGAAAATTTTGTTGAAATGGATTAAAAGGGCAGAATTTGTGGATTTTTTTTAAAATTTTAAATTTAAGTCTTTTATAGTTGTGCATACATATTTACTTGAATTATTTGAAGAAAACACACATCAAACACATAGTAAACTTGCATGGGTCATGATAACCGAGATGGAATACCAGTAAACTGAAAACAAAACTTGATAATCACCATATATTTACATCAATTTACATTGTTTACGTCACTGAGAAAACAATCAATCATCTTCGCTTGTCCAAGCCGACTCTTCTTCTCGTCCAACTGAAATCTTCTTCGTTAGCCCTGGACGAACCACTATAACCTGCGGTTGACGGACTGTTATGTGCCTAAATAATTATCGATCCCGATCTCTAATAGCTTCGGAGTTTTTGGAAAAATGGTCGAGTTCGTAACATTTGGTATCAGAGCCAGTCCCATGTCCAAGACTCGAATCCCGTAAGGGACAACCTATAGGCTAGATTAAAATACTGGTAGGTGAGTGGAAGTCACCAAAAAGGAAAAAAGACTACCATCGGGCCAGTGTTGATAGAGTGGGTCGATGTCGCCAGCGGAAGCATGGTAATATGTTATGTGCCTAAATAGTTATTGAGCCCGATTTCCAACAACTTCGGAGCTTTTTGAAAAACGGTCGGGTTCGTAACACGGACCAGGTCCACTGCCCGCTGCCTCTCGGCCAAGGTTTAAAATCACGATATTGGTCGGCCCCGAACCGATATGTACCAGCCGGTACGTACCGGTACCGGCCGATACGGACCAATACCAGTTGAGGAAAAAATAATAGTAATAACATGTCCGTATCGGCCGTACCGGTCGGTACCGGCCTGAACTGGCCGATACGGACCGGTACGGGCCGGGTATCGGGATCGGATGCAGTACCGGTCTCGAACCGGCCAAAACCGGTACGTACTGGCCGGTATGTACAGGTATCGGCCGAGATTTAAAACCCTGCTCTCGGCATCCAGCCTCTCTCAGCTTGCTCCCACTGGATTCGTCTCGAATCTAAGACTGCCTATTGATATTGATCCAGTGAAAATCCGGATCCGACTAAAGTCTGGCGAAGATCCGGCAGAGATTCGACTAAAATCCAACAAGATTCGGCGAAGATTTGGTAGATATCCGACGAGAAACGTTGAAATCCATCGATTTCAATCGAAATTCAGATGATAGGTGGTGAAATCTGTGGCTTTCGATCGAAATGTGTGGCTTCGGATGAAACCATTGCCCTTAATTTATAGACTCAGCCTCGAAATGGGCTGATTTCAACCAAAATGACTGAAAGCCCTTCAAAATGATCTAATTTTGACCTTTTTTTTAGACAGCGCACTGAAAGCCCCTCAAAATGATCGAATTTTGGTTGATTTCGTCGACATCCCACCTACAGCACTGACAGATTTCAACCTTATTCAATTTCGCGGGCCCCCTTAATGCTTTCAATCGAAATTTAACTGGAATGAACGAAATTCAAGCGAATTTTGACTAGTTTTGCCAACCGGAAGAGCTGACAGGATTTCAAACCCTTATTTTGTGGGCCCCACATGCTTTTGACTAGAATTTCGATGAAATACACATGGAATTTTGTCAAAATTCACACAAAATGCTAACTCAACTTGGGCCCCACTGGTTTTAGTTCGAAATTTCGCTAAAATGCTGTGAAATGACCGGAAGCCCCCCGAAATGCACAAAATTCGATCAAAATACAGGATTCGAGGTTTCATACTAGTGTGTCTTTTCAGTGGGGGTCGAAACCGAAATTTTATAATTTTGATCAAAATCTCAATCCATGGCTGTGAGGTTCAACATCATTTCCCCATGTTAGTGTCGCACCGTACTCTATGCTCATCTCGTTTGCATCTTCTTTGTATCTCTTCATTTGAACTTATGTACTGTTGGATACCCTCACACCTCAAAACCCGGGTTGTAAGGGGAGGTCCACAGCGGGTATATTAAGCGGGTGATGGGTGCCTCCCTTACCGATGTGGGACTATCCGTTAACATGTACGATACAACATTACTAACTATATTATGTCGTCTAGTTATTGCTGCCAATAGTATTAAATATATCACTTTTTTCTTCTTTTGTTTGTTCTATATTTCTAACTTCTTTGTAGGTTCATGAGTGTCAACTATCATATACACAACAAAATCAGTCTCAATTACAACCACAAATCAACAAAAACAGGAATCACAAACATAGCATCTCGGCTTTGAGGACACTCATCCCTATTGACCATCTTTTTATACCCATTTAAACCCAATACCCCATACCCATCTTAGTTATTCTGAAGTAAAAGCTAAACAACAACAATATATTCTTACGACTAAACAATACACAAATCTCTTATATAAAACTATAAAGAACCTAGTATTATGTTCTACCTTCGTATGTCTCAGACAATTTAAAAAAACAAACACACACACACACACACAGAGTGTAATAAGTCCCAGCTTGCAATAAGGACGTGAACAAGTCTCAAGGAAAAGCGAAATAGGATTGAATGTAAAAAGGGTGTGGGTGAGATGCACTGTCATGGCTATGTGAAAGCAGTTGTCCATGCAGAGTAGAAGGTATTGATCAAACATATTTTAGATCTTTGTTGCCTCTATATCTATTTGATAATATTATCTTATGTTTTTCTTTTTACTATAGTCGTGAAGGATTTGTTTTGGGTAAATTAACATTAAGTCATTGAAATAGTTATCATTTAACATTAAGGGCAGCTAATGTTTGCAATTAGCGTCCCACTGGATTATTCCCTATTTTGCATGGAAGAATGCTTTTACACAGCCATGACATGTGGATCTCACCCACATCCTTTTTACATTCAATCCCGACGTAGAGAAGGTTTGGTGGTTGTAGCCATACTAACCACGACCACGATTATTACAGCCACCATGACTGCCCCTCCTCAATCCACGAGCTGAGTAGAAGACGGTGGTAGGGTTGGTCACCGATTGAAGCTTTTGAATCTGAAGTTCAAATTCAAATAGTAAACCCGTTACCTCGACCACAATAAGAGGATCATGCGCTGTATTGATCTCGACAACAATTGTTTCAAACTCGAATCCAACACCGTGCACTATCCACATGATAAGATCTTCATCTTTGACAGGATTCTCGGCACTTGCAAGGGCAAATGCAAGAGACTTGGCCCCTTGCACATATTTCGAAATGGATTGAGATCCCTTTTTGATGGTCTGTAATTCCATCTTCATGTGCTGTATACAGGAACACATAGTTGTCCCATACAACGTCTCGAGCATGTGCCATGCATCACACGTCATCTCGCAAGTAGTGACTTGCGAGAGTGGTTCGTCTGAGAGGGAGTCAGCTTAGCCAACTTGGGTTCAAAGGATGTGCCTATGACACTTCTCTTTTTATCTGGCAAAAGGGACCTCATATCCTCCTTCTTTTATTGTATGTTGACGATATCATAGTTACGGGCAATGCTACCCATCTCATCTGCGATCACATTCAATGTCTTTCTCATCATTTTGCCATGAAGTACCTTGATGACCTCTATTATTTTCTGGGAATGCAGGTCACCCTCTGTAAAAATCGGTATGCACTTCAACTACTTGATTGTTTTGGTTTTTCTGGCGTCAAGGTAGCTAGAAGCCCACTTACCAGCAATCTGCAACTCTCTGCACATGCCAGAGATCATCTTGATCCATCTCTTTATCGTCCGTCAAATGGTGGGGTCTCTCCATTATCTCACCATGACTCGACCGGACTTGGCCTTTGTTGTTAACCACATTTGTCAATTCATGCATCAGTCATGCTCGTCACATCTAGAAGCCGTGAAGTGGATCTTTCGATACGTCAAAGGGACACTCAGTCATGGCCACTTTCTTCAAATCTTCTTACTTGGCGCTTCAGGCATTCTTTGATGCCTACTAGGCTGGTTGTCCCGACAACCGTAAGTCGACAATTGGTTTCGCCATTTTTTTTTGGACCCAAGATTTTATCGGGGGGGGGGGGGGGGGGGGGCTAAGAAGCAACCGACAGTTAGTCGTCCTAGTGCAGAGGCCAAGTACCGTGCCCTGGCATGTACCGCTGCTGAGCTCTTTGATATATCCATCTCCTCAAGCCACTCAACTTACACCTTTCCGGTACACTTATCATTCATCATTCACTATGATAATGTGAGTGCAATTCACATCGCTCAAAATCATGCTTTTCATAGTAGGGCAAAGCATATCGACATTGACGTTCATTTCATTCGCAAACATGTCCTCAATGGTTCCATTCAGCTTGCTCACATTCTGGGGAATCGCCGAATTGCTGATGTGTCCACGATTTTTACTTCTACGGGACAAGCTCACAATTCGGCACCATCCTCCATGAGCTTGAGGGGGGGATGCGAGGAGATCATCATCATGACGTCATCATGGCTGAGATAAAGATGAGGACAGCGTCCAAATACGTCGAACCAGCAAGCTCTACAATCATGGGATTGAATGATTAATGGGTTTTCATCTATTGCTATACAAAAATGCTTTTCCCATTGTTTTGTTATTATCTCACATGTCTATATGTATATGTGATGCAATAGTTATTTCTTTGGACTGTTGGTTTTTGGTTATGACACCTACCTTCTGATTCACAGAAATCGGAGTAACCTATCAGAGGCTGATGTGGTGCTCCCGAAGCACTGACCGTGTACATATGGTGGTGATGAGTATGTGTGTGTGTGTGTGTGATGAGAAGTTAAGCTTCAGTGTTGTTCAGTAAGCACTTATCTCTGTGTATCTTTTTTTTTTTTTTTTATCTCTGTCTGTGTGTATCTTAAGCGCACTCTGTTTGCATCATTGTGGCTGAATGATGATCTGTGTATATGTTTGGTGACTGTTATCAACCTTCCACACCCTGCAGAATTTTGTAATTTTTTCCCAAATAAATATATAAATAATAAATAATTATCATGTAAATACTCATCCGAAACTAATTTCCGAAGTAGCCTATTTTTGTAGGCCCTGAAGAAAACCGCTATCCGAGATGGCGGTTTAACCTCTAAAACAATAATCAAGGCATAAACCGCTATCCATCATGGCGGTTTCCTGGGGTGTGAAAATTGTCCCATGATGAACGACATGGCGTCCAACCTGGAGAAATAGAAATAGGCTACTTCGAGAATCGGTTTTCAAATTGGTATTTATATGGGGATTATTTATTTATTTTAATATTTATTCGGGAAAAGTTTTGGATTTTCACACCTTTGTATTGCTCTCACCTGTGCTCGGTGTTCGGCTTGTACTGCGACGATGATATGCTGTTGAGGTTGGTGTTGGAAATGTTCTTATGGATGTAACCTATGTGTGTAAGCAGCATTTTTCCTCATGGATTAGCAGCTCTTTTCTAGAGGGTTTTACGGTTTCCCCCCTCCGGCACCACTTCTTTTGTTTTGTACCCCTTGGTAGTGTACACAAATTCAAAAAAAACTGGCATGATTCTTTTTTTTTTTTTGAAAGGTAAAATTGGTATGATTCTTGATGTGAAGCTTGATGGACACTTGGAAATGGAAAACACTATGATTCTGGAGGCTACAGATATACACTTCCCCTCCTCTTTCTCCAGCTTCATTGATGCATCATCATACTTTTGTCAGCACGTTGGTGGCCTCTCATGATCTTTTATTTCTCTCTCTCTCTCTCTCTCTCTCTCTCTCTCTCTCTCTCCTAGTGGCACTGGCAACCAACTAAACCCGTCACCCTTTTGTATGTAGTCCATGCATCACTTATTAGTACCTGGGGCACCAGATATATTAGGGTTCTAAACTCGCCAACACCAACGAAGAGAGATTATCCTTTTATATTGCCCCACGGAAAAGTAGCCACAATACGTGCACAGAGAAAAACTGGGAGATTGAACCTACAAACCCGAAGATATAAACCGTCGTCTTCAATATGGTGAAAAGATCACCATTCATAATGAGATTTGCAAGTATTGTGGTAGCATTGTAGTGCCCTTTATGTGGGGCTGTAACTTGGGCGTGTTGGACCCGACCCAACCCAAATTTTGGGTGGGTTTTGATTGATGTATTTGAAGATTGGGCCGGATTAGGGTTGAAAAAATACAACCCAAGTTGAATTTGGGTCGGGCTCGGGTTGAGGGGTCGGGCAACCCGACCCAACCCGAACCCGAGTACTCATGTATATCTACGAGTCTGTGATATATAGGTAACAATCACAACCATCCCAAATACTCATATATTGAGGGGTCGCAATCATAGTCATCCTTTTCACCCAATCTCAATTATTTATTTGTTTCTTGATTATCAAATAAAGATATTATCTAATGATCTAGTAAATTACATGAATAGAGATGCAAAACAAGTTGTATGATAGTGTTATCAAGTAACTCTTTTTAGATTTTGATCTTCAAAGGATAAAATTTTAAACAATATGTATACCCGAACCTGCACAACCCAACCGTCCTACCAACTTGGGCTAACCTGAGCCCAACCCGAGCATAGAAATTTTTGCTTTGGTTGGGCTTGGGCTTGGCATCTCAGGTTGGAGGTTGGGTTAGGGTTGGGGGTTTTAATACTTGGGTTGGGCTTGGGTTGACCCCCAACCCGCCCTAGTTGCAGCCCTACCTTTATGTAAGAGTGCCAACAGATGTTTTGGCCAATTCATTGTTTTAGGGGTGTTCCTTTTTCTTTTTTTTTAGCACATATAATTGCTTGGAGCACCCAGTTGCAATATGAGGCCCTCGCACAGCAAAACACGATGTGCGTAGAACCACCACAGTGAAGACGACCACCAACAAGACCAAACAAATAGATAAACACAAGCAAAATACCCAAAAAATTACTACGACAAACGACGATCAATGGATTCACTAGTATGGAGAAACTCGAGTACACGTTTGTCTATCTCTAACCATCCCTCATACACCCACAAAAAGATACCCCCACAAGAGAATAGATCACGCAGCCCTACACCCCAAAGAACATCGAAGAATACCCTTCTCGAGACCTTCCGGACTCCAATGGATTCCTTTCTCTCTCCCTTAATGATGGCTACCCTCCAAACCCTCTCTTGAGATGCTCTTGGGCTTCCATAATACCTTAGGTTCGTCCAAGAACCTTTTATTTATAGGCACACATTCATATCCGACTTGGAGGAGGATTAATCCCACGCGAAAATGCAGGCTAGACCGCCTCACCTATGTGCTGCCAAATTAGTTTGTGCGCTCGATCTCCTGATGCAAGCCATGCGCACAACCTGGGATAGTCGTTCACATGATCTTCCTAGCAGACCGACCTTCGCTTCTTGTGCACTGTCTTTCGCCGTTCCTTTCCGTATGAACCTTGGACTTGGAGTCACATCTTCAACAATCTCTATTTTGGCTTCAAACAAGACATGAACACCTTGAAGACAAACTCCATCTCTTTGAACAGTGAATTCATTTCCTGATATCGTTGTCGCCTTTGCCAATGTACCGGGAGCCTAATCACCGAACTTGGTGATTGCCCAAGTCTTTCGACTTTGCCCACCTTCTGATTATCCTTACTCCTGATCGCGCTCCACCTGCACCCTTGTTCTTCACCGAACACTATGCATGTGCCACCACTCTCTTGACTAATATGCATATGCCTCTACCTGAGACCCCCTTCATGATCATGGATGTTCCTACCATCGTCCGTCGATGACCCCGCCGTAAACCACGGCCCTTACTTCGCTCTGCGATGCTACTTGTGCCCATTGCTTCCAAGTTGTTGCCTGTCGACCAATGTTCAAACATCTTTCACACCCTACTGCACCGTAGGTATGCCTACGGCTGAGTTCACCACCACCACGATCGTCGTCGGCTTTTGCCTGTCGTCCGTCGAAAGTCACCGCACCTTGCTAGTCCACAGGTGTGCCCGCGGTTGTGCCTGCTGCCACCACGTCCGTCAGCGCCCACATCGCCCATCGGCGTTCTGCACCAGTGCCCATCGACACCTCCACCAATCACTCGTCGACAGCTGAACACGATGTCGTTGGTGACTTCTTGTGCCATCAAGGTACTCCCCCTCGATTCAGCACTCGTACATATCGTACCATCATGACTTGTCACCGATGTCTCAAACCGCCTCGAGGAAGGAGGTGCTTGACCGCAACGTCCCTCTCGAAGTCTCCTTCGAAGACTTGAACAACCCGGGGAGAGAGAGCACTGGATCGTGTCTCTTCCCGCTATGCCCTTCGCCTAGGGCGCTGACTGTCGTAGCAACAAGGTCCCCCCCGCGCGCGCACGGAGGTTCTTTACTACAACCTCCCCCTATGCCTCCGACTTCTTTCTTGGGTTTGCTTCTGGGTTCGTCCGTCGCACCACGTGCTGCATGTGCATCTCATTCCCCTTTCTCAGTCTTCGTTGTTCAACGCCATTGAACTAGAGCCCCCCTCCCCAATCACCAACAAGATGCTATGATACAAATTTATTGCAATCCGAGGTCCTCGCGCAATGGTACACGACGTGCGTAGAACCACCATGGTGAAGACGACCACCGACAAGACCAAACAAATAGATAAACACAAGCAAAATATCCAAAAAAACTTACTACGACAAACGACGATCAATGGATACACTAGTATGGGAAAACCCGAATACTTGTTTGTTTGTTTCTAACCATCCATCATACACCCACAAAAGAGATCCCCCCCCACCCACACACACACACATAAGAGAATAGATCTCGCAACCCTATACCCCGAAGAACACCGAAGAAAACCCTTCCCGAGACCTTCCAGTCTCCAATGGATGCCTTTCCTAAGACTTTCTGGTCTCCAATGGATTCTCTTCCCTCTTCCTTGATGATGGTTACCCTCTAAACCCTCTCTTGGGATGCTCTTATGCTTCCATGAAACCCTAGGTTCGTCTTACAATCTCCTATTTATATGCATATATTCGTATCCAATTTGGAGGAGGAATTTCATGCGAAAACGCAGGCCGAACCGCCTCACTCGTGTTCTGCCAGATTATATCATGCACATGACCTTGGAAGATCATGCGCATGATTTGCCGATGCAAGTCGTGTGCACGACCTGGGACAGTCGTGTGCACGACCTGGGACAGTCGTGCACATGATCTTCCTAACAGACCGTCCTTCACTCCTTGTGCTCTGTCTTCCGCCATTCCTTCGTCCACGAGCCTTGGAGTTGTATGCAGCTTGTTTGGGGCCACATCTTCAATACACCCGGCTTAAATTTGGGGGAAAAAATGCCCAATATGTGAAAGCTCGGAGTAAGGAGGGAGGTTTGCGTGGGGTGCCCTTATTAGGATCCAATTTTTATGTTGGGGTGTCCAATTAGTTGAATGTCCTTATTAATTTTGTGTGGGCTCGAATCCTCTCCAATTATGATTCTCTCCACTTTCTATCGGTAGACGCCCGATCTTAGCTGCATGGTAGCGGTGACATGACAGCCGTCCGATGTAGTGCGGCACCCCTGAGATGGCAAGCACTAGCAATAGGTAACAGCACTTGGCACTAGGGGTGGTAATCCTTGACCCGACCCGCCAACCCGACCTGAAGTCAGCGGGTTTGGGTTTGGCCTAAACAGGTTCGGGTCATAAATGGGTCGACCCGATTGACCCGTTTATTTAATGGGTCAGGTTCGGGTTTGTATTTATGACCCGATTGACCCGACTTGACCCGTTTACCAAATGGGTCATGTCAACCCGACCCGAGCCAACCCAACCCAACTCGATCAAACCCGGCCCAATCCGACTTGTCTTGACCCAACCCGGTAGGTTTACATGGGTTCTATTGACCCAACCCGACCCGACATGACCCGACCCGTTTAGTAAACGGGTTAAACGGGTTGGGTCGGGTCAACCCATTTATTCGACGGGTCGGGTTTGGGTTTAAGTTTTTGACTCGTTTATTAAATGGGTCGGGTTCGGGTTGGGTGTTTTGCCTTATACCTATGTCTCAACCCGACCCGAACCCGACCTGACCCGACCCATTGCCACCCCTACTTGGCACCGAAGACACTCTCCATCGAACATCTGTGATGCTGTCACTACCACAAGGCTCACATCTGGAGTGATGGGAATGGAGACAGTCGTATTTGGAGAGGAGTCGGACCCAACAAACAATAACACCATGTTGCCATGTTGGTCCCCTTCTCCCCTACCATAACCCCTCTTCCCCATCACCGAGTGCCTAACTGTTCAATATTCCAAGGTCAAATATACTAAATGACATTCGACACGACCATCCAAGTTTATGACCATAATCCGACATAAAATAGCATTAAATATTTTGAGCTCCTTTCGGTGAAAGACTATCTAACAAACCTTGCTAAATGTGGTTATATTCAGCCCTGTAATACCAAAAGATATTAGGTCAATGCGATGAAAAAGGACGACAATGGGGAAGTAGGGGAAGAGGAGGGGAGGTGGTATATGCTTTTGCGACGGGGAAGGGGGGAATGAATGGAAGGAAGGAAAGGGGAAGGGGATACTACGAAGGTGATGGCGTTGAGGTGGCATAGTTGTCTGACCTAAGGCGACAACATTGGAGGAGGTGAGCATTGGAGTATGCCAGATGAATGGAATATGGAGAATATATTTGTTATTTACTAGAAAATTATGGAGGAACTGCGGGAAGCGGAGTTGCTCAGCGACTTGTTGGATGTTAATAAAGTTTCAAGATGTTCTATACCCACAAATCTAAGCTTGGCACCCACCTTTTTTCTTTCACCACAAGCTTTTTTTTCTTCTTGTGATGGACCCCCAATGATCCCAAACTTCCTTGGTTTGTAACCTTCATCCATCTCAATCATCGTTCCCATCCACCCCTCCCACCAGGCACCACCACTACCTTTCTCCTCCTCCATCATCACCTTCTTCCTCCTCCTCCATGCAATCCATAACTGCTGCTTCCTTCGTCCTCCTTCTTTCTCCTCCTCCTCCTCCTCCTCCTCCTCGTGTTTCTCCTCCATCCTTTTCTTTCTGCATCCTCCCTCGTCCTCCTCCGCCTCCTTCCTCCTCCATCTTTGCTCCACTAAAACCCTAAGCATGATGGAGATGTGTCGATGGCTACTTGCACATGGTTGACGGGGCAACCACCGATATATGTCCAAGGTTAGGGACAAGAATAATATGGGGAATTTTTTTTAATATTGGAATGTGCCAAGCTGAAACAGGTGGGTGTATATAGAACACAGTTGAGATTTCTCTTTTCATTGTTACCGGTCGTTATAACATGAATTGTACATAATGAAAACTAGGGTCATTCCCATTGTCCTACGTAGGTGCAATACATAATCCTGCATTGAGCGAAAATATTGGGTTTTGGGGTTGGCGATGGCTATATAAAATCCAATGTTTTCACGGGGTAGACCTTAGTCCTACATAGGGACAACTCACTAAATCCATATTTTACCTAATGTAGACTTGAGATGAGGACTTTCACAATATCCCAGTTTTAGCCTTCCCTTCTTCCACCCTCCTCTTTTGCCACCATTGTCGGCTTGTGCATGTCGCAGCCCGCATCCTCCTTCCTCCTCCTTGTTCCTCCTTCCGCTCCTCCCTCCTCCTTTCTCTCTCTTCGCTCCCATCCTCTTCTTCTTCCTCCTCCATCGGAAATAGTGACTCGATCAGTCATTATGGGCCGAGTGTCTTTACATCTCATTCGGTGGTTGAAGGACGAGTGGTGGTCCTATGGTCCATTTGGCCATTGAAAGGCAAGTGCTCGACTGTGGTCAAGTGCTACTACAATGCACGCAGTCTCCTACGACCAAATATGTTGCAGAAGCAGTCGGTATGAAATGGTCAAGTGTAGGAGGAGGAGGAGGAGATGAAGGAAGATGAGGGTGACGATGGTTGGTTGGATGGAATCGACGGTGTCGAATGGACAATAACCTACTTGAAATCGACGATATGTATAAGCACCAATAAACAGAGAAGAAAGGAAAGAGGAGGAAGAAGAAGAGTAGATGGCTTAACTTTAATTAAGGGTTGCCACTATCAAAGCTTTTGTGAAGCCAGCCCGGTTTAATTTTTTTAATTAACCCGGGTTTCCATATTCAGATAAACCTTATCCCCTCCCAGTCTCCGACCTCACTGTCCTCCGTTCCTCCCGCGCGCCATGGAGGCCATCCGTTTCTCGACCGTTTCTTCCCGCCATTTCTCTCCGTCCCCGCCCCACCTCCCTCCCTGCGGGTCCTTCCGCGCGGGAAGACCCACTGCTCCCGCGGGTCTCTGTTCTTCGTGGACAAGCGGCTCGGCGATCTCCCTCGGATCTTCTCCCAAAAATCTCTTCACCGTGAGCTCACCCCACTTCCCATCTTCCATTAATCTCTCGTTTCCCGCCTCAAATTATAGCTTTTCTTTGGACGCTCACATATTCGATCTCAGAGGGAAGTCTGGGGCTGCATCAATTCCAAATCCCGGAATGTAACTCGAGATCGATGCCTCGTCGTGAGGGCTGAGATGTTCGGGCAGCTGACCAGTGGGCTCGAAGCAGCGTGGAATAAACTCAGGGGAGAAGGTCCGCTCCTCCTCCTCCTCCTCCTCCTCTTCTTTACTGAGTGTTTGCATGATGGAATTGATTACAACCACCTTGTTTCCCTCCCTTGTGCTGCGTGTTTACCCCCCTCTTTCAGAGGTTTTGACGAAGGAGAACATCGTGGAGCCGATGCGTGATATCAGGAGGGCTCTTCTGGAAGCCGACGTGGGTTGTGTTGCTCGTTAAGCCCTCAAAGATTTGATTTTTTTTTTGTAGTTAGATGTAGTTGATGTGTTCTGCTGTGTGCAGGTAAGCTTGCCGGTTGTGAGAAGGTTTGTACAGGCTGTGAGCGAGCAGGCCGTTGGTGTCGGCTTGATTCGAGGGGTGAGACCTGATCAGCAGCTGGTTAAGGTAGGAGCTTTCGTTGGTCTCTCTCTTTGGCATGGTTTAGGGACCGAGTGTGCATTGTCTTCGCAAAGAATCAACTTTCTTGAAAATGGGTTCATCTCATATTTCGGAAATTGTTGCTGTTTGTTTCAGACATTGATCGTTATTAAAGTTTGGCAATGGGAACAATCAAAAAGAGTAAATTTATAGTATTTCACTCAAATTTTTTAATGGAAACTCCAATAAATAATGAGCTATCAAACAGATTTGACCCAATAAGTTCATTTTTCATGCAAAATGAAGCTGAAAATTTTCAGCTCCTATATACATGACTTCACAATCATGTATGAGTTCGTATCGGTGAGGCTATCAAACCGAAATGGAAGTCCAAATTTATGACCAACAAATGGCGTGTATCAATATGGGTGTAGGAGATAGCAACACTAATGGTATTTGGGAGAAGTTGTGTAGTGTAAATAGGGCCTACTACCTTCATAGTTGAATGAATCATATCCTTCGAGTTCTCCTCTTTTAATGATGCACTTGTGGCAATTTCCATGGTACGATACCTTGGTCCCATGGTGTTGCCATGGAAACATCTTGTTGAAATGCCTTGATACCACTACAAGTGAGACTTTTTCAGTTTCTATCATTCACTTTTTTGTTCTTTAATCCTAATTTTCTGCATAGTTGGTTTATTTTCTGCCTGCATCTAGTTCCTAGTTTTTAATTTTTTTTCTACCAAAATTTGGATCCCATTAAAAGCTTTCATCTGTAATCCAAAACCCTAACGCCAGGGCAACAAGCTCGTGCTTGTCTAATTTTCCCATGTCAACCCTTATCTAGTAGCAGCATCCTCTTAGACCAATATTCCCACAGCTACTATACACATTTCCATCACTTATGTTTCCATTTTCACCCTCTTTCATAGTGACTAGTCAACAAATACCACTGGGTGATTTGTCTATTACGGACTTTTATTTTTGTGATAAAAACAGTTTTACCTGCCACCCAAACAAAGCAATGTAATAGCCTAGAATGTTTATCCCAAATGTGGAGGTGATGCTAAGAAAGTATGACCCATAAAGTTTGTTATGACCCAAATTTTGTAGAAAATCCAATGCTTGCATCATTCGCTAATTACAACTTTGATACACTCTTAAAAAATCAAAATTAAAGATTGGCTTTTTGTAGAGGAGAGATCTTTATGAGATCGTGGCAGTTCTTGGTGGGGAAGAGAAACCCTAAGGCAGATATAGTGTTCTCGTTAATGGTGAGAGATTGCTTTTACCTTTGTTTGATCCTCATGCTCTAGTTAATTTTTTATTGTCTTCGCCCTTAGTTTTTCTCGTTAGGGTTTTCCATGTATCTCTGTCTCGTGACTCTCGTGCTTGTAGTTGTGAGTTTGTCTCAAATTTTTCTTACTTTTTGTTCTTTGATATATATATATATATATATATATATATATATATATATATATATATATATATATATATATATATATATATATATATATATAGAGGAATGGGATGCTGCCTATCAAAACAACATTTTTGCTGCTTTGAGACATTGTTTGACCATCCTAGAAGTTTTGGAATTTGATGAAATTTGGTGAGGGTGTTGTCTAGGGTAAGATGATCATCCTCACAAATTTTCATCAAATTCCAAAACTTCTAAGAGTGTCAAATGGTCGAAGCAAAATGCTGCAGATTTTAACGGTGACTGCAGACGACTGATTTTGCTTCGACCATTTGAACGCCTTAGAAGTTTTGGAATTTGATGAAAATTTGTGAGGATGATCATCTTACCCTAGAAAACACCCTCACCAAATTTCATCAAATTCCAAAACTTCTAGGATGGTCAAACAATGTCTCAAAGCAGCAAAAAATGTTGTTTTGATAGGCAGCATCCCATTCCTCATATATATATATATATATATATATATATATATATATATATATATATATATATATATATATATATATATATATATATATAGTATACGGGATATGAGCTGCCACCCTATTTCCACTGAAATTGGCTTGCGGCTCATTTCCCACCTAGATTTTTAAAATTTTTTTTTTTTTGTGGATCATCTATTTATGGTTAGATGATTATCCTCGCAAAAAAATATCAAATTTGAAACCTCTGAGGGGGTCAAATAAGGATATCTATTAACGGGTGAAATAGACGGTTGTAAACCTTCTACATATTTGACCCTCCCTAAGTTTTCAAATTTGATTATTTTTTGTGAGGATGTGGAGGTTGATCACCTCCTCTTTGATAGAACACACAAAAAAATTCTGTTTATTCTAAGACCTATAGGTCTATCAAATGTGTTCATCAAATTGACAATAAAGAAAGCCTAGACCCGAGTGTAGTAAAGAATGCTACACCCCAATGGTATTTGATCACTCTAGAAGTATTAAAATTTGGGGATTTTTGATGGATGTGTTCTCTAGGGTAAGATGATCATCCTTACCAAAAATTAACAAATTCTAAAACTTCTAGGGTCATCAAATGTTTGAAGCTTTATCGATCGTCCATTGTAACCGTTAATTTTGCTTAACATATTTGATGACCCTAGAAGTTTTAGAATTTGCTGAATTTTGGTGAGGATGACCACCTTACCCTAGAGAACACATCCACCAAAATTCACCAAATTCTAAAACTTCTAGGGTGATCAAACATCATTGGGGTGTAGCATTCTTTACTACATCCAGGTGCAGGGTCCCTACCCTTTATATATATATATATATATATATATATATATATATATATATATATATATATATATATATATATATATATATATATATATATATATATATATACGGGGTATGAGCTGACAGCCCATTTGCCCATTTGGGCTGGGCTGTCAGCACACAGCCGTTCGATCAAGATCATCAACCCTACATTAAAAAAAAAAAATTTGCACCGAATGTGTTTGTCTCTCTTTCCCTCTCGATCACGAGCGGCAGCCCCTCCCCGACCAGGCGACCACCCTCCCCTTCTCCTCCCCCTCCGGCACCGGATCCGGCTCTCCCCTCCGGTGCCGATCCGGCTCCCCCCTCTGACCCCGGTCCCCTCCGGCTCCCCTGGCAGCAGCCCCGACCCCGGTCCCCTCCGGCGCCCCTGGTAGCACCCTCCGGCAGCAGCCTCGACCCCGGTCCCCTCCTGCACCCCTTCCCCTCCCCCTTCGGCACCGAAGGGGGAGGGGAAGGGGCGTCGGAGGGGACCGGGGTCGGGGCTGCTGCCGGAGGGTGCTGTCGGGGGCACCGGAGGGGACCGGGGTCTGAGGGGGGAGCCGGATCCGGTGCCAGAGGGGGGAGCGGGAGGTGGAGGGTGGTCGCCTGGTCGGGGAGGGGCTCGCGATCGAGAGGGAGAGAGAGACAGACACATTCGGTGCAAATTTTTTTTTTTAATGTAGGGTTGATGATCTTGATCGGACGGCTGTGTGCTGACAACCCAAATGGGCTGTCAGCTCATACCCCGTATTCTCTCTCTCTCTCTCTCTCTCTCTCTCTCTCTATATATATATATATATATATATATATATATATATATATATATATATATATATATATACAGTTCAGTTCTCCTAAGGGACATCCCCTATCCTTATCTTAGGGGACAAAAAAATTTGTAGCACCTAGAGGCTTCATAATTTGCTGATTTTTGGTGAGGATAATTACCTTGTTATACATTGGACCCCCACCAAAAATCAGCAAATTACAGAACCTCTAGGTCCCTCAAATATGCTCTTCATTATCGACCATCAGTTTTAACCGTTAAATTGTATAGCCCTAATTGTTCTCGAGGGCTATTTGATAATTTAATAGTCCTAATGGTTCTTGAGAGCTATTTGATAATCTCAGTTCCATTCTCTCTCACAATAAACCCTTTAACAAATTTCTTTTCTTGCTATTCCAATCATATTATTTAGTACTTTAGTTGCAACACGAATAGAAAGGGAAAAAGAGTGGTCTCGCTTTAATTCTTTCAAATTTCCAAAGCTTAGAAGCTATGAGCGGGAATACGAATAGGAGCGTGATGAGATTTGATGAAGGGAATGGTAAGTTTTGTGGTGCTCGCAGAAGTGGCACAAGGGATGGGAACGGGAGCGTGGTTTGGGAACAAGGTCCTTTACTTTGTGATTAAAACAGCAACCTCATGGGGCATCAGCACACCTATTATGAATGGCTCTACTTTCTTCATGTGGGTTGGGATACAAATTAGTTGATAGATTTGCTTGATAGAGAGGAAGAGAAGAGGCAAAGCATTAAAGCAATATTCATCTGTGTGTGCCTAGGAAGCATGGACACTTCCCCAGGCCTCACGTACCCGTGTCGGACACCGACACTCGTTGGACACTCGCCGGACACGCATGTGGCGTGTCCTACATGCTTCCGGGAGCCGGACATGGTCGGACACTCGTCGGACACTCCTCGCACACTCGTCGGACACTCCTTGGACACTCGAGACACTGCGAGTTGACGGACTATTCGATATAGGGTCGGGTTACAAGCTGTGGTGATTCAATTTTGGCTTCAACCTATCTGATCCTATGAGATTATAACCTCAGAGAATCAGATAGGTCGAAGCCAAAACTGAATTGCAGTCGTTCTTTTGCATACCATTTGGGCCTGAGTGTGATTCACTTGTCAGGATGGTTATGATGGATGGTTACGATTCAGGTTTGGCTTTAACTTGTCTTGTCCTCTGAGGTTTCAGATAGATTGAAGTCAAAACTGAAACACAACCGTTATTTTTCATCCCATTTAGAGTTGTCTGCGATTCACTGATCGGGCTGGATGTAACTAACGATAGCGATTCCATATGCATTAAATTTTCATTTTACTTGTTTTGTATGAGGTTTTTTCGGTTATTGAAATATATATGAATTGTAAACACACATAAAATATTAATTTATTTTGCCATGTCCCCGCCGTACCCGTGTCTTTATTCTTTAGGATTTGCCGTATCGACGAACCCGTGTCGTGTCGTACCAGTCAGTGCTTCTTTTGTGCACATGCACATGTGTGAAGGGTTTGATTTGAATGCACCTTTTCTACCCTTTGGAAGCTCTCTTTTTTTGTGTGATCATTTCATAGATCTTTGTTTTCGTTTGTATTTTTTATCCATGGAAAAAGGAAATAATGTAATTGGGCTTGCTATACCAAATTATAACTATTCAGAGACTTAGATCTGTAACTGCACATATTAAGAAGAATAGGTTAACAATGCACCTCCACATTGCAGATTGTTCATGGTGAGCTTGTGAAACTGATGGGTGGAGAAGTGGTTGATCTGGAATATGCGAAGTCTGGTCCCACTGTGATATTACTAGCAGGTCTGCAAGGTGTAGGAAAGACTACTGTTTGTGCAAAACTGGCCTTTTACCTTAAGAAGCTGGTACAGTTCAAGGCTCCTTGTTTGCACATCCAGTTCTATATAAAGAGGGAATCTGCAAAACCTATTGATACTAATAGATATATGACAGATTACAGGGAAAGAGTTGCATGTTGGTAGCTGCAGATGTGTACCGGCCAGCAGCTATTGATCAACTTGTAATTCTGGGCGAACAGGTACACTGAATTATTTTTGCTATTATGCAATGTTATTTGGATGTGACTTTATAGAAAGTATTTCATTTCTGTTGTACTATTTATCAATGTTTTGACCATAAATATTTGTGTAGGTTTGAAGCAACATCGGACATTCAACTATTAATTTCTCTGATGGATAACGTTAACGTTGGCAGTCATTTTGAGACCTTAGGTTTAAAGATAATGTCATCTTTAAATTAAATAATTCGTGCTTTAAACATTACTTCTTGAGATATGTAAGGGACTTTCATATTATGTTTCTGTTATCTGCGGGCATCATAATGCAAGCTTCCAGCATTTGAGTCTCTTACCCCTTGTTTGATAGCCTAGATCTCTGTTTCCTATTTTCACGGATGTATATTTATGTGAAAATATATTTTTCATCGGAAATGAACGACCATGGAGCCTGCATTTCTCTAACACGGGGAGGGGGGGGGGGGGGCGAAGGAATGGCATATCTCATTAGGGCAAGAGACCAATATAGAGGAAAGTGGGTACGAGTCCCATACACAATGGAATGATGTTTATCCAATATCTCTAACAAAGCTTTTAGAGACGATGCGTGTTTCCATAAAAATGCAGAAATGTGTACTCAGAACATCGTTTCCAAACAAGGGGTTAATTCTTCTTTCAAGGAAGCCAAATTCTAACATAACTTTTAAGAGTAGTGTCTGTTAAGAAACTCCCACACATAAGTCTGCTACACAGAGACAGTCATGCATTTGCTTCCTGGACCAAATCTAATGTTAATGAACATGTTCATCTTGACTGTTTTCAATTAGGAGAAAAATGTGTTACATTTAATTTTGTATTGCTTTATCATTTCATCATGTCATACGTAGATAGCTGTTAATGCAATTCAACCTTTCTTCTTTTAGCATTTTCTTTCTTTTGATCATTTAGTTCTGTCTCATTCTTATTTTTGATCCTGTGACAGGTCGGAGTACCCGTTCATACTGAAGGAACTGAAATAAAGCCTTCACAGATAGCTAAAAATGGTTTAGTGGAGGCAAAAAAGAAGAAGATCGATGTAGTCATAGTGGATACTGCTGGAAGATTGCAGGTTCAGTGAGAGCCTTTTTTATGTATTTCTATATCTTTTCTTTTATCTTTGCTTTGATGGCTTATTTTAACCTGAACAGCATGTATACTAAATTGATCCATCAAGTTCTCTACATGTTTTCTCGTGGTAATAATAAAAACTGGAATATCAGAGGATGATATTTACCCAATAAAGTCGTAATGCTACTTGCCTATTCGTGCTTTTTTTTGTTAAATATAGCCATTTGGAGTGATGCACATTTGTCATATTAGAATTTTTGTAATGTCTTGCAATTTCCAAATCACAAGCTCACTGTGCTTATGGAATCTCGGTACTTTGTCCTTCTGATAGCTTTCACTAGGACTAGGCACCAGACATCATCTGTCTTTCAATTACACCTTTTCGATTGGGTTCTGGCTGTTGCTTGATCATAAGGTGCTGGTCTCATGGACTTGAGGTCAGCGTGCCAATATTATTGTTTGACCATCAAAGAGAAGCTCATGAGACATTTCGATGATGTACTGTACCTTGTTAGTGATGGATTGGGCATGGAGCACACGTATAACCAAGAAGGCACCGCAAAAGGGTCGGGCAATTATTTACAGTTGGCAGCCAACATGGTGTCAATCGTATAGTGTCAAATTCTTTGTCGGTCAGCTTTGGGCAACAGAAGGGCGTGCAATAAAAAGGCTGGTTGGTGGGTCGGGTGACATAGTTATTAGTTATGTAATTTAAGCACAAGCAACCACTGGGCAATCCCCAGTGCCATTAGACATGATAGGAATTCAAACCAAGAGAGTAGAAGACAACCTTTGATATACCCCGCAACCAATTTTAAGTCAAAAGGCCAGAGCTGTAGACACAATACTCAATCTAGAAGATCTATTGAAAATAATAATTCCTGAAAATTTGAGTGTATTTATCAATTATAAATACACTTCTAAAATGCAGTTTTTCTTAATCTAACAAAACCATGTGAAATAAGTTAAAAGTTAAAACCAAGATCTGATCCTGACGATAATAACGTCATGATGGATCACCCAAATCAGACCAAATTAATTGCACTTAACCTCATATGTAATTGATGTAGATTTTAGGCGAGGTTACAAGTCAATGGTATGTCAGCACGTGTAACACCATGTGTCAAGCTCAATCAATTAAACCAACAGTTACCTGTGAAGCTCTTGTATCATCATGCCAAGGGCTAAAATATCATCTACGATGTCCGCCAGCTGCAGCATGCAATATAATATATGAACTTCTGTCAATTGCCTTGTGGATTCTACTTGCTTGTGTAGGTCTCAATCTAGTAGAAAGTATATACATGCTCATTATCTTTCTCTTTTTTTTTTTCCACGATACTGATTTAGGCTAATTTTTGTAGCTTATGACCTGTCTCTCTCTGTCTTAAAGTTTTATCATACTGGAATTGGTTATGATGACTAATGGTGTGAATAAGATCAGTCATAGAATGCGTTTTAAGAAATGTGAAAACCAGGATACAAACTTCTCTTTCGAAATTGAGGGTCTGGGCCTTTCTTATGACAGCAACTTCTTTGTTTGTTATCGGTACTTCTTTGTTTGTTTATGTCAATTACACTTGATTGTGTATGGAAGCTATGTAGTAGGTTACCATCTTCCGTATATAATTTTTGTTGCTCTCAAAGACCTCTAAAAACTTCATACCTAAAATGATTCCCTTGATCAATGATGTAAGATTTGTTATAGAATGTAATTTAGAAAATATGGAATTCAGGATGCTAAATCACATCTTTTCAATCGGAGCATCCGGGCCTTTATTATAGTAACAACTTCTTTATGTGTTACTGTGTGCATATGAAGCTAAAGCTCTTTAACTTTACCTTCTTTGCTAGTTTTAATAATTAAATATGTATGTGTCCTCTATACACAATTGTTATGAACTTTATGAACATGAATTTTGTGATCAATAATGTTAGTTGCTCAAATTTTATCTTTTATGCCTTTTAAGTATTAATGGCTTATGTGAGCTGATTGTCTTCTGTTTAATCAGATAGATAAAGCGATGATGGATGAATTGAAGGAAGTAAAGCAGGCATTGAATCCTACAGAAGTTTTACTGGTAGTGGATGCCATGACTGGCCAAGAAGCTGCAGGTACTGCAAGCTCTGTTATACCATTCCGCGAAGTACTTTTCATGTTTGTCATCAACTTAATCGCAATATCATTTGTTTTCCCGACAGTCCATCTACTAGTTGCAAGAATCTAGGTCATGCAAACCTTCTTAAAAAATAAGGGATCAAGTGCCTAGATAGAGCTTTTACAGAAAAAGATAAGATTAGGTTTTATAAAACCAAAATCTACTCATTTACTCGTTGCTAAACGAGCTATGAGATTTTAGAAAAAGAATGACTGATATTGATAAAATATGGTGGAAATAGAAGATACAATATTGAAAATGGGACTGGAAGCTTCAGGGAGCAGGTGTAGGAGCATGGGTGAGATAGAGCAGGAGCCGGTGTGACACATTAGGTAGAAGATTCCACCTGCAAAGGTTTATTGATAAAGTTTGGCTCCACACGCCCTTGTGAGGGGGTGTTGTCAATGTTTTAGTCGCAAAGTATCAAGGGTAGGAAACTATAAGTGATGGTCCTATCAACGAAACAAGTTGCATTTGGATATGCATTGCAAGAAGGGTTGATTAGTGTTACGGAGGTTATGGTTTTCCTTGTGGAGTTTGTTTCTTTAATTGCTTTATTTTCCATTATAACCACCTAATGTGTTCTATTTTCATTATTAACCCTAAGCCTTGGTCACGACATTCAATATCGAGATTGGTATTACTGGCGCTATACTGACAAAGTTGGATGGTGATTCTAGAGGTGGAGCAGCTTTGAGTGTTAGAGAGGTATTTCTCTTCTCATAATCTGAACTATTCATCTTACATCAATTTTGGCATCAGTTTATTCACAAAGGGTCTTTTTGTAGCATTCTTCTGGATTATCATGCTTTATTGATAGTTCCATGTTTCATTGTTGTTAGATGTAATCTTAGTATTAGTCCCATATGGACTATGGAATTGTAATGGTGTGCATTCTCTCCCTATATAAGGAGAGGTAGTGCTACTCTCTCTCTCTCTCTCTCTCTCTCTCTCTCTCTTACTTACTTAATAATTGTTGTGGGAAATGTCAACCAAGCTTTGCCATATTAGACTGACCTTAGAAAATGATGGCTTCTGCATCTAGTGAGACACTTCTCATATTATACATATCTTGATCTTATAGTTGGCCTTCGCGTATGGTACTTTTTTAGTTACACCAGAGTGTAGAATTTAATTTACATACTTCCATTATGAATTTGAGACTGCTAATCTCACTTGATACGGAAGTTTCTTTAACCAACTCTTTTTGGCATGTGGTAGTTGAAGGAATATTACCAGAAAAGAGTGCCTTTTTTTGGCATGTGGTTTTTAACTAATATTGTTTCGTAAAAGAAAAGAGTGTCTATTTTTGTTCTTCTGAAGATTACTATCTCTTATATGAATTTATCAATTAACTTGTTACTGCTTTATTTGCTAACTCCTAAAATTTCTCTTGCATTGTCACTTATCTAAACTCTTGAAGTACTTTGCAAGAGCATATTCAGAAAGTAGTAAAAGTAAGGAAAGTTTGTTTCAAAGACATTTTATCACAAAATATGAGACTAGTTCCTCAGATGACCTACGAAGATATATGAGAACGCCTCACACCGAGGCATGCCTCGAGGTTACGCCTTGCCTTATTAGTGTCATCAGTTTACTTGTCCCTTGTATGACATCACCTTGCCTCGAGGCTTACGCCTCCCGTGCCTTTTAAAACACCGACTCCTATGAAGAAATGGTAATAACATCGCTACTTAAAAAAATCATGGATGATAATGGAGGCATGCACTTTTTAATGAGCTCATTAGACTGTCATTCGTTTCAGCCTTGTCATTCTATTTTCTTCTTTCTGTATAATAACTCAAAATCATGGATGATAATGGAAGCATTTCTTATCACACCATCATGCATGCACTTAAAAAAATTTCTTTTCCTAATATAATGGCTATGCTCGAGCCATGTTAGGTATCTGGAAAGCCAATTAAGCTTGTAGGGAGAGGGGAACGCATGGAAGATCTTGAGCCTTTCTATCCTGATCGTATGGCAGGACGCATCTTAGGGATGGGAGATGTTCTTTCATTTGTGGAGAAGGCGCAAGAAGTCGTGAGTTTCAAACACTTCCTTTCTAGTGTCCATTTTGTGGCATGATGGTCTTGTAACTTTTGGGAATCCTAACTATTCAATTAGATGCGGCAAGAAGATGCCGAGGAACTGCAGAAGAAGATCATGAGTGCAAATTTTGACTTCAATGACTTCCTAAAGCAAACACGAGCTGTAGCACAGATGGGTTCTATGAGCCGTGTAATTGGAATGATCCCAGGGATGGCAAAGGTAACGAATGCATTTCTTATTTTCTTGCGAGTGAATTACCATTATTTGCTAGAAGGCTTCTATTTATGCAATTTTTTAAAATGGAGAGAACGTATATGTGGGTGGTTATAGTCATAAGTACTGGCCATACCAATTATGTGAAGCATAGGAAGTAATTTGTCTTGAGATCCTATTGTTCGCGCAGAACTGACTTCCATGTTTTATGTTGGTTAAGGTGACCCCAGCTCAAATTCGTGAAGCAGAGAAAAGTTTAAAACTCATGGAGACGATGATTGATGTGATGACCCCTGGCAAGTTTTACCTTATGCTCAATGATAAAAGATTGGCGTGCTTGCACCTTTCCTTTTCTGGATCTATGAATTAATCCAACTGTGCTTCTATAACTTGTATGCATCTGTAGTGTTTGTTTTAGCCTTGCCTAAAGATGAGTGGCAACCGCTATTTTGGTTTTTTTACTTTTTTAAACCAGTCTTAGTTCGACTTTGGTTCCTATCCATGGCCGGCCAAATCTTCTAAAATTGGGAGTGCCTTCAGTTTCCATCTCACTATTTTCATCCAAGACTTGGGCTTCCTTTTTTTTTTTACCTAAATTCAATGCCCTGTTCATTCAATTTCTTGTCTCCCCTTCCACATAAATTACATCCATTGCAGCTTACCTCTTATGGTAGCCCATACTTTTAAAACTATACACAATCTCTTCAGAATGAACTATCAGTACAACTTGTGGAAGTCTGGAAGCTATGAGACCTATTATAATATTAAAGAATGTATCAACAGCATTTAGCAAACGGGTACTCACCTACATGAACAAATTCTATTAGCAAGAATGCCTAAGTTTTTATATTATAGGACTCATTTTTTTCTTCAGAGGAAAGGGAGAAACCAGAGTTGTTGGCCGAGTCTCCGGTTAGGAGGAAGAGAGTTGCTATGGAGTCCGGGAAAACAGAGCAGCAGGTTCATCGCTGAACGTTTCTCAGATTTACTCTATGACCTAGTGTAACTTGAACACAATAAAATGCCCTTTACAACAAGGACAAGGATAGTTGAGTTGTCCTCTTGCTAATCATGTACAAAATGTTTGCTTCTATTTTGGGAATAAAATCGAGCTGGTGCAACTGTTTCAGGTAAGCCAACTTGTTGCTCAACTTTTCCAAATGCGTGTCCGAATGAAGAATTTGTTGGGGGCCATGGAAGGAGGATCCATTCCTGCACTGAGCAATCTTGAGGAGTCCCTTAAAGCTGAACAGAAGGTACCTTCTATTTACTCTACCTGCCAAAGTATAATCAATCATGCACTGTCTGCATACTGGATGGACAAACATTGATTTGAGACTATTAGGAATGAAAGAACAAGATGAGACATGGCTTGATGGTTACGGTTATGGTGGTAAACGAAAGAACAAGATGCAATCATACAACCAAAAAGACTAAGATTTAACAAGGTTCAGCCAGTTGCCACGTCCTCCCTTCACATCCGATTCCACTATGCTCCGAGGCAAAAATAAAAGATGGTACAAGGATTTATAGGGCATGACGGCTAACCATCTATATATACCCCCCTGCAGTTAGGGTTTACATAGAACATTGGAATGCCCCTAAAATTTGTTCCCCATGAGGGGCCTGCTCCCCACACCCCACCCCCGGGGCTGTTGGCACATCGAGAGACTACATACTAATCTTCTAAACAAACCATCAGTCTCCATCGAGCATAACATTTACATCGTAGTCGCAGGTAATTTTGAGGAACAATAGACATATCGAGAAGCTCTCCGCTCCTAAAACATTGATGAACCAAACTTTATCTTCCATTTCAAGGGTCATTTCTTCTGAAGTTCTGAAAGATCTAGGTAGAAACACTAGGACTATGGTCTAAAATCTGCTCTGCAACACCAACTGTGTTCCTTTATCATTCCAAAGCACGCAAAAAGCACAGAGTTCGAAGAAGTATTAGCATTGGATTCAAAAACAGCTCTTTGAGGAGCTCTGTTACCAACCAGGCCACCAGACAGTTTCCCAGAAAGAACGTAATGATACATCGTACAAATGTTTTTATCTGAATATTATATCAAAGTTAAGACTAATATTAACTTCATTGGAATGGAATCGGATTTTGCCATTAAGGCCTCATTTGGTAGAAAGAAGGTTTCACTTAAGAGGGGGAAAGTAATCGGATTCCCTAGTATGTGCGCTTGGTAGCCGGGAAAGTTTAATTAGGGAAGGGGAAAGTAAATCCAATCTTGTAAAAAACCGACTTAGTTTTTTACTGCTGATGCACTCAACTCAAGCCTACTTAGCTTTTTATTCGATTTTTTGGTTCCCAATCATTGACGGTGGACAGTTCATTATTATTAGGGCAAATTACAAAAAGCTCCCCTGAGCTATACACCTTATTTCATATTGGTCCCTCAACTTTTTTTTTTTTGAACAATTTGAACCCCAAAGTTTGCTATGTGTGCATTTAACCCCCTCCGTCGACGTTTATTCTGAAAATACCCTTATCATAGTAAGTACCCTTATCCTAGTAAACTTAAGTATTTCAAGAATCATTTGAATCCATTAGTCTTATTAGAAATTGATTGTCCTAGTAAGCATAAGTTAAATATTTCAACAATCATTCGAGTCCATTTGAATCTTATTGAAAATTGTAAGGGTATTTTTGGAATAAAAGTGGATGGAGGGGTCTAAATGCACCGATAGCATGGTTCGGGTTTCAAATTGTTAAAAGTTGAGCGACCAATATGAAATGAAGTGTATAGTTCAGGGGAGGTTTTTGTAATTTGTCATCATTTTTGTGAATAGTTTGTCATTAATGAGTGTCCAAATCATGACTTGCATTTTACACGTACGTAACTTGATCTCATCTTTTCTGAATCAGGCACCTCCTGGTACTGCTAGGAGGAAAAGGAGATCAGAATCTCGGAGGCAGTTTGCTGATTCAGCATCTGCGAGGCCCAGCCCTCGTGGTTTTGGTAGCAAGACTTAGAGAGAGAGAGAGAGAGAGAGAGAGAGAGAGAGAGAGAGAGAGAGAGAGAGAGAGAGAGAGATTGTACCTGTGTCGTTACTAGTCGAAGCTGTGCCCGTGCGGCCGTGCCCTTGTAGGCTCCAATTTTTGTTATCAAAGAACTGCACAAATGTAATCAGACTACCAACGGCCTCTTGGCCAGGTGCTACTTACTCTCACCCATGTTGGAGAGGTTCCCCGTTCGACTTCCAGTATGGACACCACGGAGTGAACTTTCCCTCAAGGCTGTTACCCTGTTTGTGCGTGAGAATCCTAGCCGTTGATGGAATTAATAAATAGCAGTCGCTGCCTCCCCCAATTCGATCTCTGCACTTTTTTCAGCCTTTGCTCTAGCGCCCTGTCCTTTGACCGCCAGGCCGATCAAGAAAAAATTTTTAGAAGTTGTAATCAGACTTTGGTGATAAATTCTCGCGGCACATGAAGTTAATACTATGGTGATCTTCAGCTGCCATTTTAATACAATTCTGATTGGACTAATCCAAATTTCTAACCCAGGTCACCCAGGGCAAAGATGGGTTGCCCTAGTCTTATTACAGGTTGTTTCTATTTGCACCCCACAAATTACTAGCACCCCCCAACCAACGTAACAAAAAATGAAATGTCAGATGCCTCCTGGAAACCTACCAGGTACCTTGCACCTCACCGCCGGCCCCTTGCACCTCTATGCTGCCTCCATCAACGTCCGTGCAATGACCGTCACCACCCGTCCTCATCCTTCTGCTCCTCTTCTCATCCCTCCATTCCTCATGTGTCGGAAGCTCTCAACTGACATGGTGTGGAACTCCCATGTCAGTCAAGTGCAACCGACAACCATATCGATCAGGAAGAACCGACATGTCTGCAGGAAAAAGAGGGAGGAGGAAAGAGAAGAAGGGGTTGGACACGACAACAGCAGCGGTTGGAATTGGAAGGAGAGAGAGAGGAGGCAAACCCTTCTGTGGAGTGCCCTATCAAAATGGTGGCATTAGTAAAAGAATCGAATCTGACTGGTGTGTCTGCATGAAATTGGGGTCCAAGTAATTTTGTGGGTTCAAATAGCAACACCCTTATCATAAAGTATCAGAAAAGGCTGAGAACAGGCTTAAGTCAGCTCACTGTAGTGAATTCTTAGCTCACTTAGTGCCGAAACAATGTTGCCAAAAAAAAGAGCGGGTAAATTACACTTTGCCCCCCTGAAGTTTAGCTCAAAAGCACCTAGCCCCCCTATAGTTAAAGAACTACATTTTGCCCCCCTTCAATTCAGTTTTGATAGTATAAAAATTACCAAATGAGATAATTAAGTAGTTGACAAAAGGGGATATTTTGCTAACATTTCAAGCTACAGAGGGGGTTAAGTGTTTTTTTATCTAAACTTCAGGGGGGTTAAGTGTTTTTTTATCTAAACTTCAGGGGGGCAAAGTGTAATTTACCCCAAAAAAAACAGTGCCAAAACAATCAGCTGAATTGAAGGGATTCCCTGGAGTCTGAAGCAAGAAACAAGTAGTAGAGGACTTGCAGTAACAATGCATAAACCTGCAGACACAACACATCAACAGCTGAGAACTGAGTCAAGAGCTACAATGAAGAGTCCAAAGAGCTGTCAGTTTTTTTGTTTTTCTGGGTTTGCAAAGAGCCAGTTTCATCTGCAAGATGGTCACATAGGTTTGGGGGCCAACTGATAAACCAAAAGGAAAGAAAGAGATGCATCTGATCCTGCTACAGCCGCGCCTCCTCAGTCGGAGACCTCTCCAGTTTTCTTGGGTTTGGTCATGAAATACCACCCCAGGCCGCAGATGAGAGAGGCTGTGCCTGCAACCACAGCATAGTTTCGATACTTGTCGGTTGAGACACCGGTTGTTGAAGCGCCCGGCTTCACGTCAGTTGCTGTGGCTCCCGGGGTAGTTGGAGGCTGCTCTCCTGGCTGGCCAACTCCCTAAGAATGCATTTCATCAGAAACCTTAGAGAAAAAAAGCAGCAGTAAGTTTTATCTATTTCTTTGTTGATTGATTTTAGTTCACCCCCCTCTTGGAATGCACTAGGTGCGGAAACCATGGTTGAGACATTCTTTTTAGTGGAGTGAAAAAGTTTACAGGCAGCAAATTATTGTCTTGCATGCCAATATTTTTTTCACTACTCTCTCTCTCTCTCTCTCTCTCTCTCTCTCTCTCTCTCTCCCTCCTTTTACGGTTTTTTAGCTTTCCAGGCAGAACATGAGAGCATAAACAGGAGTTGTAAATGTACCTTGCGTGCAAGTTTGTCCAACTTGTCTTGCTCCATTTTCTGTAACGACATGGAAAATCAATTAGTGTAATTGCTCGAATCAAATCTATTTTGCAGAAGAGGATAACTCTTTGTTTTAGAGCAACACCATCTACACGAATTCACTATACGTGTTTGGGTTAAAATAATAGAGCACAATTCAGAAGAAAAAACATCACCATGGTTCGTGCATGCGGCCATGCCTTTATGGGCCAATACATACACCACAGATCATCAAGCTGGTAGATATAGCATTACTAGTTTGCCAAAGTTCGGTAGAAAGCTACCCAAATCAAAGGAAAAGAAAGGGAGGCATAAGCCTAACGGAATTTTTTGACCCGTAAAATGATTTCAGCAAGTGCTGACATTTACAGAAGGTTCAATATGCAATTCTTGGCACATTATAAGAAATCACAAGTACTTGCTTCTGCCTTTGGTTAATACCAAAGATGGTGCAATTGGGAGTGGAGATATGATTCACATGACCATTACTCATCACCCTTTTAGGAATGTTCTTGAGCTGGCTAACGGTCTTTTTATCCTAAGGGATTGTGAGGTGGCTTCCCTATGCCAGACAAATATGGCCTCGGCATCACTCATACAGCACCACTCGTTACCTCAATGAAGCCTAGATGTATTAGTAGATAGCTTTCCACCTTAAAATTAATTAACCTACCTATATTATCAAGAAAAAGGGATTTGGTCGTCCAGGTTTTAATTATTATCCCACTGGTTGACCATTGATCCTGACCACAGATAGACAGGACAAGACTGGATGGTTATGATTATCCCATTGATTGACCAGTGATGAACTTATCAATGGGTTGCACACAGGTGTCAACTTGGTATAATATATTTTTCTAGCACAAAATGTCTTCTCTGGTAACAACGTCCTCCATTATCACATATTATAGAGAGCATGATACCTAACACTTGCAAAGTGAAACTACCGTTGGAGTGATAACGAGGTTTTCAAGCAGAATGACATTCCAAGCAAGAAGGGCCACGAAAGACAAATAAAGCAATTTGCAATACGGTAAATTTTGCACTATCCAACACCTAAATATTTATTTCCCATGTAAAAATCACCATTCTCACCAGTCCAAATGTAGAAGATTGTCCAAGCGCCTATTTAAGTATTCACATAGGTGTGATGTTGAAAAGTCAAGGTATCACTAGGACCATAAAATTCTGTTAACCATAAATGGTTAATAAATAATCAATTATGTGCTGTCCAACAAGAAGCATACTTTGAAGTTTGAACAATCAAGTGAACTTAGTGAAGAACCAAATCAAACATTATGTGTTTGGAAGACAAAAAGAGAAGATAGGCTTCAAGAATACACCTCAAGGATGAATATAGTACAATCTTCCATAGAAATGCATTTATTCAGTACTTCAAAAATGCTATTTAAAACTTACATGGAGTCTAAGTGCAAATAATTCATTTGAAGGATGTTGTCGGTTTATCTCCGAGAAAGGGCACAATAAGAAACCTATAACCTCCCAAAAACACCACTAACTCAGGTAACCTTTCATCATACAAAATACTAAATGTGGAACATGCAGTCAGATGGCTTTATCTATTCGCTTCCATGTTTCATAACTTGTCTTCATGTTGGGTACTTGACCTCTATAGAATTTTATATAAGATCAAGATTTGAATTCAAACACCTTGTTTACATCATAGTCAAAGGAACTTCTAGTATCAAGGCACTCAACATATCCAGTATTTCATTCAGAGTCAACGATTGTAGCCAAGAAATGAGAATGACAATATGGTATCTCTGCGAGTTGACCCGAAACTCGCCCGAGTTGACTCGGATAGGGTGAAAAGAGGGTCAACTCGCCACTAACTCGGTTCAATAAGGTTCTGGCGAATCTGGCACGAAACTCGGGCAAGTCGAGTCGAGTTACTCGACACGGTAGATTCGTCGAGTTGCACTGCCCGCAGTATAACTCCCGAACCGAAGCCGGTTTTCATCCAAAAAAAAATGGTGAGTCGTGCTTTTAACCCTCTACTCTGTGTCGCAGCGCCTATTTCGACCGATCGAAGGAAAACCCTCCACGACCCTCTTGCCTCGACAAACCCTAGCACGATCCTTTCCCCTCTCTCGCCTCATCCCCTCACCTTTCCCCTCCTCTCATCTCAGCATCTGGTGCGACCCTGCACGATTCGGACGAGAGGGTGAAGGAGCAGGCTCTCCAAACCTCGGCTACCTCTAGCGTCCTAGCTTTCTACTAGTGAGCTCCTCCTCTGCCTCCGCCTCCCTTTCAATCCATCAACCCCATCGTTTCAGCATCTTTGATGAGAGAAATGATATATATATATATATATATATATATATATATATATATATATATATATATATAGAGAGAGAGAGAGAGAGAGAGAGAGAGGGCTGTTACAATGAGCTGTGAGCTGCCGGGGGGGGGAAGTGAGCTGCGGGTATTTTGAACCCCTAAGAAGTTATGGAATTTGATGAAATTTGGTGAGGTTGTTGCCTAGGATAAAATGATCATCCTCACCAATTTTCATCAAATTCCAAACCTTCTAGGGGGGTCAAATGGTCGAAGCAATTTCTGCAGATTTTAACGGTGACTGCGGACGGCAAAAATTGCTTCGACCATTTGACCCCCCTAGAAGTTTTGGAATTTGATGAAAATTGGTAAGGATGATCATCTTATCCTAGGCAACAACCTCACCAAATTTCATCAAATTCCATAACTTCTTGGGGGCTCAAAATACCCGCAGCTCACTTTCCCGGGCGGCAGCTCACAGCTCACTGTAACAGCCCTCTCTCTCTCTCTCTCTCTCTCTCTCTCTCTCTCTATATATATATATATATATATATATATATATATATATTCGAGTCTCTGAGTTACTCGACTCAGTAAACTTTCAATTCGAGTCTGAGTTTCGGGTTTTTGAACACTGGTTCTAGTGCCTTAATAAACATGAGTGCCCAGTGGAAAAACTTGAGCTGTTAAAAATTGTTTATTTGGATGAGTGATGTCAGTTAAACAAAAACAGGCAAAAATGTATAATTCTAATAAGTTCAAATACCCTCGTCACCAGAAGTATACGCCAGATAAGGGCAGCATTAAAATTTAACTTACCCTATTTTCCAGAAATTAGGCAACTACATCTACGGCTTCAAAACAGATTTCAAGTTCAGTTACCCACTTGAGGGGATGAATGAAATAGAAACAATCAACAGACCTCATCACCTGAGGTACAGTAGTAGACGCACGCACGCACAACAACATTACCTGGTGTTTCAACCTATTAAGTTACAATTGACCATCCTACATGAATCATGTGAAGTACCACCGACCAAAATATAATCTGATATCAAATATTTAGTCCACTATAAAAAGTAAAATGCAAGTGCTTATCTCAAAACAAGAATATGAGGGAGACGACCTAACATCAAAGAAATCCTAGCACCGACGAAAACCGTCACCAGAGCTCTGAAAGAAACCAAAGCGATGATTTCAGGAGAAGATAAGGCAGCTTAGATGGAGAATTAGGGGCATTGATGTAGACAACTTGTAAAATAGATATGTCTCTAGCGGCATATAAAACCAGTTAGTTCATTTTCCGAGGGAGTAGAAATATCCACTTTGAAAAGGAGTTAAACACAAATGTTTTTATAGAATAATAACCAGAAGAAAAATCTTGATGAATTTGAATTAAAAACAATGGAGAAAACACAATTCAGACTCATGCAACTTTCAATGGATTAATCAATCACTGCAAAGGGTACTTTAAAAAGAGCGGCATGCACATTCATATGAAGAGTAAAATAGAACAGGGTTCCGAAATATGAAAAGACTACCATTAGAAAGGATAATGATCGACAATATCTGCAACTTGTCTATTATCCTACCATACAGAACTAACTTGACTTTTAACCTTACCATAGAGAGAGATTGCTACAAAGTATAAAGACTTTACTCAAATAAAGATACTAAAACATAACATGCTTCTCACTTCTCATAATCGTACAGAGACCATAACATCCAACTTTAGTCACCCTGATTAGTGCACATGGCCGCATCTTTATGGCCATCGAAGACAAATTGTTACAAAGTACAAAGACTTTACTCAAATAAAGATACTAAAACATAACATGCTTCTCACTTCTTATAATCAGACAGAGACCATAACATCCAACTTTAGTCACCCTGGTTAGTGCACACCTTTATGGCCATAGAAGACAGATAGCTCATCAAGATGATGAAAGATCTTTGCTGGTTTATCAAAGTTCTTTTGGGTACCAGCCAATCAAAGGAAAAAAAATGGAGGCCTAAGTTTAATGGAGTGAAAAGTATAGCTTAAAGTGTAGAGCAATTTCAGCAATAAAGGAAAGTTACATGAGACAAAAATATGTAATTCTGGGCAGATAAAAAAGTCATGGGAGTTGCTTCTTTGATTACACTAAAGATGGATGAGTAATGGTGGTGGTATACCTTTTGTTCATACTGATAGGAAGCTTTTCCACTAAGAATTTGTGCTATGGATCTTCTACTAACCATGGCATCACTTAAATGAGCTCTCTCCCTTCCTTGCCACAGGGAAGACTCGCCATATCACTAGATTGTGTTTCCGCCGATAAATTAGTACACAGTACACCTACTTTTTTAAACAAGTGGGAAATTAATTATGCGTACAGAGTGATTTAAGCATTATCCACTTGTTGGCCATTTGTGAACTCGTTCGTGGGTTGTACTGGCATGAGCTTGTCGTGACATTTCTTCTAGCATAAAAATACCTTCTCCAATAACAAATTACATGGATACCCTATGTTCCAAAAAGCATGGCACACTAAACCTATAAAACAAAACTAGCATTGGCATGATAATGAGGACACCAAGCCGTACAACATTTCCACTAGAAGCACAAATTACATCATCCAACACCTGTAACCCCTTTCTTCCCCGTTAAAAGAGCTAGTTCTCACCAGTCACAAAATTTAGAATATTGTCCATTTTAGGTTTCCATGTCTTGGGAACCTCTTTTGGTCCGATGAAAATCCAAGTCAAACTGATTGACTTTACCCTCAAGGCTTAGGAGATGCCACATTTATAAATAACACATTGTCGCAGTTATCATGGTGATCACAATGATTGCTTCTCAGTCTACCTCTTCATGTGACCCAAATTCGCCACCCTATCAACATGGAAAAAAGCCCCAAATGTGATTACCAAATCTCCATGCTAGTGTCTTCTGCAAGGTTGTCATATCGTGCATTGTTTTCCCTTTTTCGTGTATCGTATCATATTGTGTATCCTTAGATACAATTAAATTCACACCACACAAATATATATATATATATATATATATATATATATATATATCATTTAATATGAAAGTTAAGAATAGAAGAGTAAGACATTCCCTTTCATTTCTCAGCAAACGTAACATTGACATATAAAAAGTATGGTGTGTATACTTGAATAAAAAAGAACCATATACAAGCATAGTTACCAAGTTGGAAAACGGAAAAAAAAACGGCAAAGGAAAAAATCGGAAAGATACGATGAAAAGGGAAAAAACGGGAAAAAAACATGAAAACATCGGAAAAAACAAAAAAAATCTTAAAAACTATACCAAGTATATATATATGTCATTTTCCAACATTAAGTAATCAGAAGTTCAAAACATATAACATATGCGTTTATTAAGCATGAACAAAATAAAACCCGAACCCAATTTTAACCCGGACCAAACCTGACGTGTTTTATACGCGTTTTTCCCGTTTTATACGCATATAAAATGCGTACGAACGTTTTTTTCCTGTTTGCTACGACTTCGATCGATACGCGTTTTATACACGTTTTTTTCAAAAAAAATGCCCGATTTGATAATTATGTATTCAAGTACGATCCATACTCTATCTATATATTTGTCTCATCGTAAGATTTCTTCTACCGTTTATTTACCATTTAAGTACAAAAGAATCAAACATGAAAAGCTTCTTACCGTTTGAGGTACTCGAATTTTTTTAAAAACTTCACCATCTTCGCTGGCTATTTACAATCTCTAATGACACTCATTCCAAATCTCATTAAGGCTTATAAAGTTATATGTATTAGGCTCCCTCAAGCTCTAGAAAGCTTTAGAAACAAAATTGATATTGGATTTCGACAACCTTGAGAAAGATCAAAGAAGTTTTGTGAAATCCCTAAACAACCTCTCAAAAACGCCAAATATCTCTTCACCCAATGTTAGAAAGTCATAAAGTATTTTTTGAACTCAAAATATACTTATATAGTCCTTTCGAACCTTAGGAGAACAACAATAAAAAAACCATTTTAGAAGTTTGAAAACAAACTAAGCCCCAAAGCCCTCACTTCCACTGTACTAGATGCATCGTGTATCGTACGGGACAATGAAAAACAATGTATACGCCCGTATCGTAACATATTGTGTATCGTAAAATACTAACAACCATGGTCTTAAGTATTTGCACATGTGAATGTCAAAATGCAAGGTGCCAGTAGGATCACAAAACAAACAACAATCAAAAGGATTACAAGACAAAGGGACTTGACGTATTTAAATAATCAAATGTATGTTCTCCAACATAAACCATTTTTTGAACAAACAAGAACCAAATTCTCACATTATGTGCAACATGAGCACCAATGAAAAAGAAAATAGGCTTGAAGAATCCACCTCACGTAATAATAATATATATCAATATATCTTTTTTCATGAGATCTTCAAAAATGTTATTTACACTTACAAGCTACAACGAGTCTTTAAATAGATTAACTAAACACTAAAAATTTCCAACATAACTTCAACCAAATATCTAATATAATGGTTTTAGACAATCACTTAGGGCCTGCATGGCAAAAAAGAAAACGGGTTTGGGAAACCCTTTTTGGTGGAAAATCGTAATCCCCTGTTTGGGGCAAGAGAATCAACTTGCAAAGCCATTTCACTGGAAACTTCTCAAGAAAACACACAAATTTTTCTTTCAATGGAAGGTGTCATGAACATTTATCAGATGGAACTCATGGGTAAGTTATCGGGGCTAAGGTTTTTTCTTTGTGCCTCCTCCCTCTTCCTTCACATGCCTCCTCATTGTGCCTCCCCCCTCCCCCAACGGGCCTGCTTGTCATGCCCCTCCCTCTTTCTGTACAGGCTTCTTGGCATTGCCACCTCCATCTTTCTCGACACCAGGTCACTGAAGAAATGGAAAGTAGGAAAGGTTTCCCAATTTCCCTCACATTTTCTCCCCCATTGATGCGTGAGATCGAAAACCCTACTCCAAATGTTGATTTCAAAACTCCAAATATAGGTTTTTAGAAAAATCCCAAACCCTACCCTCAAAACCCAAATTCATGTTTTCATGAAAAATATTTGATTTGGAAAGCACAGGATACCAAATTAATGGGTTTTGAGGGTTTTCTTTAAACAATGGGTTGACTATAAATGGCTCACTCATATATATGCGTGCACAGATGTGGCTCAGAAGGAAAAATACAAGGAGAATGTATTCTGCGATGACGCTATGGATGCATAACTTGACTTGTTTCTTGAGAAAATCACTTTGGGAAGGAAGGTAAAAAAATTTATATGTCTGAAACATACCAAGCCTTTGCATCATAGTTGAAGAACATGTTTGGTATAGACACTGCAATGTCACACATTAAAAATCGCCTCAAAACTTTGAAAAGGGATGCAAATACTATTAGTCGATTAGAGGCCTCTTACGAGTTTCTGGATTCAATTACGACCATGGTTTTAAATATCGTCCGATACCGGTACGTTCCGGTTTTGGCCCGACCGGTAACGAATCACCCCATCGATACCAATACCACCCGATACCGACTGATATGCCTATTAGTGTGCTTTATATATGTGGTTCTAGATATAATCGAATGTGTTTATTTGTTCATATGATTGCTGTGACTTTTCATGCGCACAAAACAATCCAAACAGTGGAAAAGAAATCACATGATTCTACGCCTTTCTTTTCCATCACAACAAACAAATCATAATTGAAGCAAAACATATTTTACCAAACCTAACCAAAACTCAAAAATACTCGTCATGCAAAAAAGTTGAAGTACCATAAAAAAAATCCAACGATGTGATTATCTCAGAGATAGTAAGCCTCGACATGCAAAGAACCAAAGAAACCCTAGCAGACTACGCAACAAACTCCCACAAAAGGTCCAAATCCATCGCAGATCAACCCCTAGCAACCGAAGGGCTCAGAGCTTTCAAGCCTCATCATGCAAGGAACCCTCAAACAAAAAACAAACCCTAGCAGATTAAAGAAAAAACTTTCAAAGCCATCGTAGTCTCGTAGATTAATCCATAGTAGTTGAAGACCACAAAGGTAACACGCATCAACATTACAAGAGCAAGTAAATTCAACAAAAAAGATGGCAAATTCACCCAAAAGGTGGGGATGAATTTCATATGTGTAGCAAGGGAGGGGGAGGGGTTTGTCGAAGAAGGGAATGTGGTCGACACATCAAAAGGTTGCTTGAGTGTCGCCGACGTCAGAAAAGGCCGAGCGAGGGAAACCCCAAGTAGCCGAAGGAAACCAAGGAGAAGTCAAGTTCGAAATTGAAGCATGGGAGTGAATGTTTAATGCTCGCAGGACATTCATGTTCGAGCAAATAAGTTGGGACATGGATGTCTCATGACAAGACATTCATGCCTTGGGACATTAGAAGTCCGAACAGAAAAAGCAAAAGAACAGTCTGGGACATTTAAAGTCCAAGAAAATCTATTTTCCATACCGATTTTCCTAAGAAAAAAACAAGACCATATTTTCATAGTTACCCAAACACAGAAAAGAAAACGACTTCCAAGGAAATTACTTTCTTAGAAAGACCTTTCCTAAGGATTCACCATTTCTGACGCACCAAGCATACCCTTAGGAAACAATGTTGTTGCTTTATCAAAAGGTAATGACCACCTATGAAGCACCGATACTTTTGAAAGATCACCGTACAAGTATCGGGTACGGCAATTCTCATACCCTGTACTCCATTTTGAATCAGGTACGTGAAAAGGTTTTGGGTACGGCACCGGTACGGATTTTGGGGGGTTTTGGTCCGATCCTCCTAATCCAGTCCAGAGGAGAAGAATCCTTCCAAATCTAGCCAAATGAAAAGAAAAATGGAGGAGAAGAAGAGAAAAGGCGTAACTGGAATCCTAGATGCCGCTTCCATCGCCCGTCGCCGCCATCGTTCCACCCGATTGTCATTGGCCTGCAGTCGCCTCTCACTCTCTCTCTCTGGTGGTCTCAAACCATAACCCGTGACCCACTTATATGTTATATATTATATATTATATAATATATAAGCGGAAGACAGCTGGCCCTAATGTTTCACAACGAGACAAAAAAAAGTCTCAGATGTACTGTAGCTACAGTAACTCCGAGACTATTTTTGTCTCGTGAAATATTGGGGGCCAACCGTCTTTTCCGCCCGCATGAGTGGGGTGCAATTCAACCCGAACCGTTTAACTCAAATGTTAACCAGACTGATGTGGCATCAATCACGGCCTTAAATCAACATGATGTTTATAAATAAACATATAAAAAAAATATAGAAATTAATAAAAAAACATATAATGATATTATATTAAAATTATAAAAAATATATTTTGATATAGGTACCCATCATACCCGTACTATACTTTTTAAAGATTTTGCCATATCGACGTACCCGTATTGTACTCATACTCGTGCTTCATCGATGGCCACTGTACAAAATGGAAACCCCCCTGTCTACAGATGACTATGATTTGTTTCCATTGTGCATAATATGTCCACAAGTTGGGGTCTTGACTTCATATTAAATCTTTATCTTTGATAATAGAAAGAAAAATCCAATCCACACAAACTCATATAAGATTTATGGCGGATTTCGTCTAATGAGCAAATAAGACCGTTAGGTACAATCAAACGTCTTGTTTATGTGGTGTTTGAATTTCCCACAAGCAACCAAGGTTTAAAGTTTTGACTTCAACCCTCCCTCAAGTTGTGCATAATATGTCCTCAAGTTGGGAACTTTACTTCATATTAAATCTTTATCTTTGATAATAGAAAGAAAAATCCAATCCACACAAACTCATATAAGACTTATGGCAGATTTCGTCTGATAAGCAAATAAGACCGTTAGGTATAATCAAACAATCAAATGTCTTGTTTATGTGGTGTTCGAATTTCCCACAAGCAACCAAGGTTTAAAGTTTTGACTTCAGCCCTGCCTCTCGGTTTTTCAGTTTCAGCAGGTTTATCGGTTCTTGCCTGAGTTTCGACGGTTCCATATCAAAATCCTATAAATTTCTAGAAACAATAAGAAAAGTAGAATAATAGTACAAGTTAATTATCCATACTTTAATATATGCTTTAACGAAAATCAAAGACAGAATGAGTAAGGTGCTTATAAAAATGAGTCTATTTAGCAGGTGTAAGGTGTCTTTAGTACTGATGCTACTAAGCAAAAAAATTTCTAGTTTAATGGTTCAAGTATTCAAAATCATAAAAGTATCTATATTACTAATTAGCTACTAAGTGCCAATAATCCATCAAGTGGGAACTCTAGACAAATACCGACTACCCACACTATGTCAAGCCTTTTAAGATTGGTGAGGTAAACCTGCGCCAATTAACTTACCAAGAGTACCAAGAGAGTGGCCTGCCAAGGGAATCGATAAGGTCAATTGGTTGCTAGGGAGCCCTATCTTATAGGCTATGCATTTAAGCTCATCCAACTAGGAGCAACCCTTCAAGGCTCCCTTAGACTATAAAAAGTCAAGATGACGAGGGTAGAAAACAATATATACAATGAACGACACTCAACTTTGTGGCACCAATTATAACCAAATAGCCAAAGTAAAACAACATTCAAGAAAAAACAAAATCCATAAATAAATAAATAAATCAGTGATCGAAGTCTTATCCCACTAAGATGGGATCGGTTATAGAGTACAACTCCAATGAAAAGGTTCCACATAAGGATTGATATGGATTTTCCAATCAGATATCAACCTAACATCAACACTCTATGATAATTCCCAAAAATCTACAAGGCAACTTGGCAAGAGAATAGTCTGCCAAGAACTTAGAAAATAGCTATGTGACAAAAAAGATAAGATATGAAAGGAAATCATTGTCACCGCTTCACATGCATTTTGGGAATTCTCAACCAAAGTAAAGTGGTTGAGGAATTGGGAAAGGATTAACAATGGAAGGAGTGCATTATTATGCCATTAATGTCATGCATCCTATGTCTAAGTAAAAATCAACTTAGTAGTTAGGACCTCCACTATGCCTAGTGTGGTTTTAGCTTTAATAAACTATTGCTCTATGTTAACATCATGGTAGCAACCTACATTTAGGTAACAAACTTTGAGATGAAAAAGGATAAGGATTTGTAAGATCAAAATTTTATTTGTCCAAATTTCTTAAAACAGGGCTTCATCATAAATATGGAATTAAGATTCCACAGCATTATTTTATGAGATTTCACGAGCCCAAGTGTTCAGCGGATAATTTGATAGAATATGGGTTTTGATCTCAAGGATGAGTATCTTACAAGCTCTAGCTAATTTTCAAAATAAATTTAAGAGAGTAATCATCTACTTGAAATATGAAAATGGAATGGAAGGAAGTAAATAAAGCAAGATGAAGAAGACATGATTGAGTAGTCTTCCTCAAGAAGGAATAATGGCGAACCTATCATAAAGAATCATTAAAAAATTATATTTTTCGTATATGCTCTTTACTACACATTACAAGACTTTAAGAAATCTCAGTCGTCCATCAAATGTAATTGTTGAGAGCCTGTGATAAGTTATCTTAAAAGAAAGGATGTTGTGACCTTTATCATCTGGGCATGGACATTAGAACTCTCAATTTCAATGTTGAAATAAAGGTTGGGCAAGCATCATGGGGTGTATCCAAAATTCTCGTTATCTCGAAATGAAGGTTGGGCAAGCATATGATCAACACACAAAAAAAAAATTTTGCAACTTTTACACCTTTGGAAAGCATATTGTTTTCAAATCATGAAAAGAAAAGAAAATCACCGTTTTTTTTTATTCGAAATTCTTAGTTGGGGGAACTTCTTGCATTGAGGCTCGCATAATTTTCGGTATTTGAAACATAACCAACTTTGATAGTCCAGAAATGAGCTCGAGAGTGGTTCAAGTGACTTATAAGTTATAAGTACAAGATGCATTTGATAACTACATCTAAGCAACTAAAAAACTGTTTATTAGGATGAATGGAAACAATTAGTAAAAATCAAATACAGTTATGGATTACCCTGGTGAGCTAAATACCCTCGTCACCAGAGGTTTGCAACCAATCGGCGCAACAAAAAAATTAGCTGGCCATTTTTTCTTGAAAACGGACAAGACAACAATGCCTACAACTTTGAATCTGATTCCAAGCTAAGCTATCATCTTGGAGTTGAATGAAATGTACCCACCTTATCAACAGCTATGGCACTTCTCACATCACGGCAGAACAACATTCTGACCTCAAGAAATATATTGTACCTGAGGATAGAAATCACTGTAGTAGAGATTTCGATCCATAAACCCTAGTATCCAGAGACAACAAGAGGAAGATGGCCTAGCATCGGATCAGCTAACGGAAGCCCTAGCACCGAAAAAAGCCAACAACAAGCAGATCGAACACTAGGTAGCAAGAACAGAGAGGTATCTGTAATACCAACAAAGAAACCTAGAAGCGCAAACGAATCGAAGCGATGATCTCAGAAGCAGAGAAGGCGAGCTTTAGACGGAGAGAACGGACCTTGATGTAGATGTTTTCCGCCGCCTTCTCCTCCTCGCTGAGGACCTTTCCGCCGCTGGAGAGGAGCCTCCGTGACACGATCCTCGACGCGATCCTCGACGCCATGGGAGTACGATTTTGTTCCAGGGATGTTCCCGGTCTCTCTCCATATCGAGGGCTTTTGGTAGGGCTGGCAATTTCGGACCCGACACGAAGTTAGCGGGTCTGGGTCTGGGTCAGGGCTAAACGGGTTCGGGTCGTAAACGGGTCAACACGATAGACCCGTTTAATAATCGGGTCGGGTCTGGGCACGGTAGACCCGGGAAGACCCGTTTAGTATTCAACGGGTCGTGTCGGGTCAGGTTGGTTCGGGTCTACTCGTAATCCAATATTGTAATAAATAATACCAGCGGGTCTATCGGGTCAGGTTGGGTCGAGTCAAATTGGGTCGGATCGGTCAACTAAATAGACCCGGGTGGTAAACGGGTCTTACCGGGTCTTATCGGGTTTACCCGTTTATTAGCGGGTCAGGTACGGGTTTAGGACCTAGACACGATTAGTTAAACGAGTCGGGTCCGGGTCTAGGGGTTTTGGACACGACCCGAAACTAGACACGACACGAACCCTACCCTACACGACCCATTGCCACCCCTAGCTTTTGGTCATTTCATCGTGAAATGACCAAAAGCCCCCAATATAGACCAATGAGAGAGACCGGGAACATCCAACCTCTTTAAGGAGGTTGCAACAAAATCGTACTCACGCCATGACGATCTCGGAACCCTCCTACTCCTCTCAGTCTCGAAACCTCTCACTCCGAAACATGGAGGCCTTCTTTTGATCCCTCGTCGTGCGGACCGAGTAACATTCGGCAGGAAGGGAATCGAGCCGACGAAATGCGAACTGGAGAACAGGCTGACGAATCGCAAACTGGAATCGTTTCCAACCCGGCGGGTTAACGGTTGTCGTTAGGATGCGCACCTGGCGCACGTTAGCGGAACCCTGACAAAACCCTAGCTCGATGTCTTCTGTTTCATCGATTCGGACCTTTCCATCGTTGGAGAGAAGCCTCCGTGACACGTACCTCGCCGCGATCCTCGACGCCATGGCAATCTCGGAACCCTCTTACTCCTCTCAGTCTCGAAATCTCTCACTCCGAAACACGGAGGCCTTCTTTTGATCCCTCGTCGTGTGGACCAAATAACATTCGACAGGAAGGGAATCGAGCCGACGAAATGCGAACTGGAGAACAGGCTGATAAATCGCAAACTAGAATTGTTTCCAACCCGGCGGGTTAGCTGTAGTTAGGACATGCACCCAGCGCACGTTAGCAGAACCCTGACGAAACCCTAGCTCGATGCCTTATGTTTCATCGATTCGGACCTTTCCACCGCTGGAGAGGAGCCTCCGTGACACGTACCTCGCCACGATCCCCGACGCCATGGCGATCTCGGAACCCTTTAACTCCTCTCAGTCTCGAAACCTCTCACTCTGAAACACGGAGGCCTTCTTTTGATCCCTCGTCGTGCGGACCGAGTAACATTCGGCAGGAAGGGAATCGAGCTGACGAAATATGAACTGGAGAACATGCTGACGAATCGCGAATTGGAATCGTTTCCAACCCGGCAGGTTAACAGCTGTGGTTAGGACGCATACCCGATGCACGTTAGTGGAACCCTGACGAAACCCTATCTCGATGCCGTATGTTACATCGATTCAGACCTTTTCGTTGCTGGAGAGGAGCCTCCATGACACGTACCTCGCCGTGATCCTCGACGCCATGATGATCTCGGAACCCTCATACTCCTCTTAGTCTCAAAACCTCTCACTCCGAAACACGGAAGCCTTCTTTTGATCCCTTGTTATGCGGACCGAGTAACATTCGGCATGAAGGGAATCGAGCCAACGAAATGCGAACTAGAGAACAGGCTAAAGAATCGCGAACTGGAATCGTTTCCAACCCAACAAGTTAATGGCTGTCGTTAAGACGCACACCCGGCGTACATTAGCGGAACCCTGACGAAACCCTAGCTCGATGCCTTCTCTTTCATCGATTCAGACCTTTTCGCCGCTGTAGAGGAGCCTCTGTGACAAGTACCTCACCACGATCCTTGACACCATGGCGATCTCGGAACCCTCATACTCCTCTCAGTCTCGAAACCTCTCACTCTGAAACAAGGAGGCCTTCTTTTGATCCCTCGTCGCGCGGACCGAGTAACATTCGGTAGGAAGGGAATCGAGACGACGAAATGCGAATTGGAGAACAGGCTGACGAATCGCGAACTGGAATCGTTTTCAACCCGGCGGGTTAACGGTTGTCGTTAGGACACGCACCAGGCACATGTTAGCGGAACCCTGATGAAACCCTAGCTTGATGCCTTCTGTTTCATCGATTCGGACCTTTCCGCAGCAGGAGAGGGGCCTTCGTGACACATACCTCGCCGCGATCCTCGACACATTGGAGACCTCCTACTCCTCTCAGTCTTGAAACCTCTCACTCCGAAACATGGAGGCCTTCTTTTGATCCCTCGTCGTGTGGACCGAGTAACATTCGGCAGGATGGGAATCAAGCCGACGAAATGCAAATTGGAGAACAGGCTGACAAATCGCGAACTGGAATCGTTTCCAACAGGCGGGTTAACGGCTGTCGTTAGGACGCGCACCCGGCGCACGTAAGTGAAACCCTGACGAAACCCTAGCTCGATGCCTTCTATTTCATCGATTTGGACCTTTCCGCCACTAGAGAGGAGCCTCTGGGACACGTACCTCGCCGCGATCCTCGACGCCATGGTGATCTCAGAACCTTCCTACTCCTCTCGGACTCGAAACCTCTCACTCCGAAACATGAAGGACTTCTTTTGATCCCTTGTCGTGCAGACCGAGCAACATTCAGCTCGAAAGGAATCGAACCGATGAAATGCGAACTGGAGAACAGGCTGACGAATCGCGAACTGGAATCATTTCCAACCCGACGGGTTAACGGCTGTCGTTAGGACACGTACCCGGTGCACGTTAGCGGAACCTTGACGAAACCCTAGCTAGATGCCTTATGTTTCAACGATTCGGACCTTTTTCGCTGCTGGAGATGAGCCTCCATGACACGTACCTTGCCACGATCCTCGATGCTATGGCGATCTGAGAACCCTCCTACTCATCTCAGTCCCGAAACCTCTCACTCTGAAACACGGAGGCCTTCTTTTGAACCCTCGTCATGCGGACCGAGTAACATTTGGCAGGAAGTGCACTTTCCAGGCTTAGGAGTTAGTAGGTCAGGAATACCTGGCTTACAGAATTGCAAAGGTTCATTTATGGACTGAAGCAAGTATCCAGGAGAAGCAATATCTATCTTGATCAAGTATGATCTATTCATACAGATTTGATCAAAATAAGCCAAGTGTGTACAAGATGAGCGATGGAACTATAGGGGTGTACTTAGTACTTTACATAGACGATGTTCTACTGATTGAAAATGAAGTAGGAACATTGCCTAAGTTAAATGTCTGGTTATTATCTTAATTCGACTGAAAGATCTTTGTGAGACGAGTTATGTTCTGGAGATCATGGTAACTCGAGATCGTCAGAACCTGATTCTCACGCTATCACAGTCTGAGCATAGAGGTATGGTTCTAACCAGAATCAATATACAAGACTCCAAAAGAGGTTTCTTGCTAAAGCTTGAAACTATCAAATGATATAAATCATATGACACCTAAGGAGATGACAGAAATACAGAAGGTGCCCTATGCTTTTGCAAAGGGTAGTCTTATGTATGACATGATTGTATAAGATGCTAGTTATCTGCTGCGCATCAGGAATGGTGGGTCGGTTTTAGTCGAATTCGGGTCTAGTTAACTGGACTGATATGAAGAGTATACTCGATATCCTTGTCAAACAAGGACTACGAGTTAGTTTACACTTCACAAGACTTGACGCCGATTGGATGAACAGATGTGTAATCCAGATAATCGACTTCAGGTATAATTTTCATCTTGGGATGAGAAGCGATTAGTTGGTGGAGTGTGAAACAATAATGCATCATGGGCTCCACTACAGAAGCCTAAGCACATTGTAGCATGCGGGACAGGAAAATAGGTGGTATGGCTCGGTAAGTTCATAGTAAACTTGGAAAGCATACCAGAGGCTCAGTTTTTTTTTGTAACAACAAAAGAGCGGTAGCAAGAGCCTAGGCACCACCATAAAGGGGAAACATAACAAATACAAATTCTACTTGATCTAGTAGTTTTAGGAAGAAAGGCAAGTGACGGTAACTGAGGTAGCATCTGCAGATAATGTTGCTGATTCCTTTAGGGAATTCCTGCAAAGACTTTTGGGTAGCATGTAGAAGCTATAAAGCTTATGACCGTTTTTTCTCGCTAGACCAAGTGGGAGATTGTTAGTTTTGATGTGGTCTACAGCTCGTAAAACCCTAGGTTTGGCTGTATATGGTTGATAGTTTATTTAGGATTGTACAAAGGTACGTATTATTATACGTGTTCTGTTTACAGAACTTAAAAAGCCATGGCTATATAGTAGTCCATCTGAGTGGGAGACTCAGTGGATTGGTCCTATGAGCCTAAATCATTTACAGCTCTGATTTGGGTTGGTCGCCCTTGTAGACACAAATTGTGTCAAACCCGGACCCGACTCGCATACACCCATGCGGATGCAAACCTGAAGCGCAATCCGGCCCAGACCCGACTCGCATGCACCCATGCGGATGCAAACCCGACTCGCACTCGGACGCCACCCGACTCAAGCCCAACAAAGGGGGAGGTGGGGCCATCCTTGAGTGGGGCCCACCCGCCCCCTACTAGGATCCGAACCCCCCATGGGGAGGCCGGCCCCTACTAGGGATCCGAACCCCATGGGGTGGCCGGCCCTGCAAGAAAAAAAGAAAAGAAAGGAAAGAAAGAGAAAGAAAGAAAGGGAAAAAAGAAAAGGAAAGAAAAGAAAGGAAGAAAAGGAAAGAAAGAAAAGGAACGAAAGAAAGAAAAGGAAAGAAACACCGCCATGCGCGGGGGGAGGTTGCGCATAACGTCTACCCACACGTGGATCTGCGCCGATCCCTCGATCCGACGGACAAGAAGAAGAGTCGGGTTGCCATCGATTTTATGTGCAAGATTCAAGATAAATCAAAAAAATGATGGAGCCATAATTACCCCGCCAGAAAAGGAAAACAAATAAAGATTTATTCCCCTTATCAATGGATGAATAAATCCTGGGTAATTATGGGAGAGATATTAAAGGGATTTAAAATTAAAACTTCCGATATCTCTCCCCTCCCCCCTTCGCCTATAAATAGAGGGGGTGGGGGAAGGCTCAAGAGGTCGAAGAAATCACAAGCTGAAGACGAAGCGAGGAAGCTCTGCAGAAGAGGAGACGCTTCTTCATCGACCCAAGGCTTCACGAGGCACGGGCAAGCCTATCCCTTCGGGACCGGCTTAGTCCACTGAAAGCCCTCATCAACGTGAAGACCCTTGCACAAGAAGATCAAGCCTTTGACTCCGTGCATGAAGAAGAAAGCTCGGAGGAGAAGACCCTTCGACTCCGAAGACGCCAGAAGCAAAGGCCAGAGAAGAAGCTCGAAGCGGCACTACCCCGTCGGCTCCAACAAGCCTTCAACTCCGATCAAGCCCCAAAGCCCGGAGAAGAAGACCGAAGCGTCGTCACCCCGCCGCCTTCGACAAACGCCCGGTCCATCCACGAAGAAGAAAGCTTGGAGAGGAACACCCGAAGTGTTGCTACACCCGTCGCCTTCGAAGCAAAGTCGGCGCTACAACCGTCGTACGGAGATCGGTGCTACCCCCGCCACCTTCAAAAGTACCCTTCGACTCCGGTCACACCAAAGAAGCTCAGAGAAGAGGAGAAGCTAGGCCGACACTCAAATCGTCAAGGAAGCCAGAAGCATTGAAGAAGTAGCCACCGCCGTTCGAGAAGAAGATCGAGTTGACACCGAAGCAAAAGCCCACGCAAGAAGCCGAAGCAAAATCCCCGGTAAAGCCCGTGCCAAAGCAACGTAAGTGCCAAAGCCAAGCGACTACGCCAGTCACGAGCAAAAGCACCGCACGTTCTAGCCGATACGATGCGAAGTCCGGAAGAACAAAAGCATCGCAAGTCTCCCCCGTCTACGTCCAAGCGCAAGCACTAAAGCAAAGCAAAAACTAGAGCCACGCCAAAGCCAAGCCAAGGTCGAAAGCCAAAGCCAAAGCCAACGCCAAAAGCACGATCGACGCCGCGAACCGACGATCAAGGATGCCGAGGTCAAGCAAGGAGCGAGGAAGACACGAAGACCGAGGAACGAAGCTGAAGACCCCCTAGCCGAGGAAGCGCGAAGCACGGAAGGGACCAAAGAAATAACAGATATTCCTTAGCCTCTCAAAAACCCTCACCCTGTAAAGACCTCTGTCTTGGGCAACCCCTTCAGAGCTCTCACACGAATACCACGTGAAGACGCGGATCAAAGGGACCCTCTAGAGGATCTCTCCCATAATCTCCTGATCAACACTCACCGCACCCGGACTCGTCACCCCCGAGCCCCCGGTCCCGGTCACTCTTGTAATCTCGTGTGTTCGCAATAAAGATGACCCACATCTTTTTTTCGCGACTACAGCCCTATCAAGATAAGCTGTTGGAATGACAGAGTATGAGAATCTCCATAATGGTCATTACTAGGCACAGTGTCTGTGGCCGAACGGAACCAACACGATGCACAGATCGGTGAGCAGACACCGGTGCACATAGTCGTGTTTCTGCTTAGGGTAATCGGTCCTAAATCCTGAGGAATCGTGACCGATGGACTAACCAGTTGCGTGTAACTTTGGTTCACCAACGTGTGAGGGATCTAACCATGACCCAATACCACGGTGCGCTGGGTTACCGGGCTGGTGTTACATCGGCATGCCACTCTTGTAGGCCATCCATATCCTTATCGGGAGGTGCGTTCCGTGGTATGACATACACCGCACTAAACCCAGGCCTGGTGGTCAGCAGTTGAGCTGTTGACCGGATCCGGTTGCTTGGCCAAAGTGATCGGAGGTGCGATGTGATAGTCAACCTGGAAGGAACCTAGTCATATGGTCACTCGAGTCTGATAGTGCTCTCCACCGCTCGAGTTGACTCATGGCACCAAGTGGAGGGACATCATATTACCAATACTAAGCGAAGAGTAGGGGTATGCGAGAAAGCTTAATAAGTCTGGGAGAATTGGAGTGCAGCCTGCGTCGCACTCTGGGTGGCTTCACAGGTTAACCGGGACCTAGAGGATTGACAGGGACACTTGGGTAGTGTGTCGATTGGGTTCGGTTGGAAGTCATGAATCCTAGTCCCTGAAGGTTCCACCCTATCCACGATCATTACGGATTATTATTTTCTCCTTGTCTCACAGCATATTATGAGTTGAAGAAATAATGCCTAATCGTCCTGTGTTCCGTGAGTGCATCGCACTGGAGCATGGTGGTTGCACAGGACTAAGTGTGTTCACTAGGGGGCAACCCCAGAGTAGTGTAGAGACATACGATGTTGCCATTATACCATAAGGAGTCCATTCCGTGTGTGCGTGTTGCACTAGAACACAGAATGCGAGTTTAGTAATTTTTACTATAGGGCACCCCACCTTTTACTAAGAGCACCCTAGTAAATAGTAAAAATACTATTCATCATCCCATGGTGTATTGACTTGTTGCCGATGTCGATGAGGTGCCCTAAGTGTTAGGGTGCATTATCATGCACGAAGATGGGCCATACATAGTCCCACATGAGGTGAACGACCACTAGATGTATGCGGGCATTTTGGTCATTTCAAAATATCCCGCATGTCCTAGTGGTCACCATCCTCACTAGGTCTAGCTTGTATGGCCATCAAACTTATAATTAAGGGATTAATTCAGATTTAAAAGATTTTGAATCATCTCCTTAATTGCAACAATTTTAATATAGCAACTAGTAATAAAAAGGGACATTGAATTTGAGAGTAATGAGATGGAGAGAGAGAGGAACGGTTTTAAATGGCAAGGGAGAGTGAGGGGCATGAATTTTAGATTTGAAATGGTGCATCCTTCTCAGTTTTTCGATGAAGAACCAAACCCCCTTCTCTTATGGTTCAGATTTTTGCCATCTCTCTCTCTCGGGTTAATCTCTTCTCTCTCCCTCATCTTCTTCTCCAAGTGTGTGTGAGATTGATGGAGATCGGTTGCACTCTGAGGCACTCAGAGATTAGAGTGCAAGGATCCGGGATGATATGTGAGATCGGGTGAATTCGATGAGATTCATTTATCTCTTGCGCGAGGATCCCGCTCGTGATTGTTGTTCAGATTTTACGGACAGATCTGCACTGTTTTGATCACTGCAGAAGTTATAGAAGTCCAAATGACTTCAAACCGGTTGCAAATTCTTGGCGTTGAAGTCTTCTTTCCGGCAAATCAAGTTTCGCTCCGTTCCGATGTCGGGATAGAAAGTTACGGCCTTTGCACTGAAATATGTTCGTGCAGATCCGAATTTGTCTTCATCAACATTGAAGCAAGTCTTCGCGGTGTTAAATCCCGCACGAAGGTATAACCTACTAACCTCTAGATCTATCATAATGCATACATATAAGATATGTTAATCATTTCGATAGATGACTATAGGGGTTCGATTCGTATTCGTTTTACCATTTGCACATATGATTAATATGAATGAAAATTTTAAAATGCACCGCACACCGAAACGATCCTCGGGATCGACTCCACCTTCCATTGTGCATCCGATATCATTCCAACAGAAACATCTCACTCCGAAACACAGAGGCCTTCTTTTGATCCCTCGTCGTGCGGACCGAGTAACATTGCAGGAAGGGAATCGAGCCGACGAAATGCAAACTGGAGAATAGGTTGACAAATCGCGAACTGGAATCGTTTCCAACCCGACGAGTTAACGGCTGTAGTTAGGACGTGCACCCAGTGCACGTTAGCGGAACCCTGACGAAACCCTAACTCGATGCCTTTTGTTTCATTGATTCGGACTCCATACCTTCCATATCAGAGGTCCAGATTCTGATAAACTTTGAGATGAAAAATGATAAGAATTTGTAAGATCAAAATTTTATTTGTCCAAATTTCTTAAAACAGGGCTTCATCATAAATATGGAATTAAGATTCCAAAGCATTATTTTATGAGATTTCACGAGTCCAAGTGTTCAGCATATAATTTGATAGAATATGGGTTTTGGTCTTAAGGATGAGTATCTTACAAGCTCTAGTTGATTTTCCAAATAATTTTAAGAGAAGAATCATCTACTTGAAATATGAAAATGGAAGAAAGTAAATAAAGCAAGATGAAGAAGACATGATTGAGTAGTCTGCCTCAAGAAGGAATAATGGCGAACCCATCATAAAGAAATATTAAAACATTATATTTTTCATATATGCTCTTTACTACACATTACAAGACTTTAAGAAATCTCGGCCGTCCATCAAATGTAATTGTTGAGAGCCTTTGATAAGTTATCTTAAAAGAAAGGATGTTGTGACCTTATCATCCAGGCATGGACATTAGAATAAATTTTGGAAAACTATAACCTGGCCTATCAACAATGCCTACAACTTCGAATTTGATTCCAAGCTAAGTTATCCTCTAGGAGTTGAATGAAATGTACCCACCCTATCAACAGCTATGGCACTCCTCACATCACGGCAGAACAAAATTCTGACCTCAAGAAATATATTGTGCCTGAGGATAGAAATCACTGTAGTAGAGATTTCGATTCATAAACCCTAGTATCTGGAGACAACAAGAGGAAGATGGCCTAGCATCTGATCGGCTAACGGAAGCCCTAGCACCAAAAAAAGCCAACAACAAGCATATCGAACACTAGGTAGCAAGAACAAAGAGGTATCTGTAATAACAACAAAGAAACCTAGAAGCGCAAACGAATCGAAGCGATGATCTCAGAAGCAGAGAAGGTGAGCTTTAGACGGAGAGAACGGACCTTGATGTAGATGTTTTCCGCCGCCTTCTCCTCCTCGCTGAGGACCTTTCCGCCGCTGGAGAGGAGCCTCCGTGACACGTACCTCACCGCGATCCTCGACGCTATGGCAATCTCGGAACCCTACTACTCCTCAGGGGAGAACCTACGTTGGGCCTGGGGGGCTCCCCCCTCAATTTGGGAAAAAAAGTTACACTTACCCCCCTTGAAGTTTAGCTTAAAAACACTTAACCCCCCTATAGTTTATTTTGTTTCAAATCACTCCCAAAAGTTTGAAATTTTAGCACAATACCCTTTTGTCAGTTACTTGATTTCATCATTTTGTAATTTTTACCTGATCTAGCTAAACTTCAGGAGGGAGGGAAGCAAAGTTTAATTTACTCAAAAGCAATTATAGCCAACTTTTGGTAGCCAACTTCACATAGAGGTGGCCACCACCAGCCGTCACCGCTGGCAGCCATCACCCCCGTCGGTCAATATCCACCGTTATGCCACCGACCACCACCCCACCGCCACATGGGCCACTCGTCGCCGCCAATATTGGTGACCCACGGCCGACCTCGTCATTTACCGGTCATTGAAGCCCACAAGGGCCACCACAGTCCGGCCGGTTCATCTCATGGCCCTTAGTGAATAAGAATCGAGTAGGAATCGGGGCCTATTTATAGGTTTTTTGGGGTATGTATGAAATCTACCCCCCTAAGAAAAATGATATGGTCTATTATTTACAAACTATGCACCTTGATCGAGTCGGCCAATTATAGTTCCAAATTTTCGAATGACTCCGACGATCGAAATTCTCCTTCACTAGAAGCAAAATCCTAATAGGCCTTTTGCTGTGCAATTGAAGGAAGGGAAGGGATGTTGTCACACTGTCTGCCGAAGCCTTCGATTGTGAGGTAGCAAAAGCAGTTACTTTTTAATAGTTATGCCCCCCCTGAGGAAAAATCCTGAGTCCGCCACTGCTACTCCTCTCAGTCTCGAAACCTCTCACTCCGAAACACGAAGGCCCTTTTGATCCCTCGTCTTGTGGACCGAGTAACATTCAGCATGAAGGGAATCGAGCCGACTAAATGCGAACTGAAGAACGGGCTGACGAAACGCGAACTGGAATCGTTTTCAACCAGGCGGGTTAACGACTGTGATTCGGCCGTGCACCCGTCGCACGTTTGCGGAAACCTAACGAAACCCTAGCTCGATTCCCTATGTTTCATCCATTCAGACTCCATATAAAGTGGCGCTCCTTTGTTGCGACGGCGCGGCTACCTTCGAGATCAAAGGTCCAGATTCTGGAAACCCTCGAAGCCCAGCTTCCCCTGCGAGATGGTAACCCCTTGTCGTTATGATGGTGTTTCTCTATAATCCTCACACGAGTTCTCATCGGCAGTCTCTTTTGATTCCTGAAACAGGCGCCGAAGAAGGAGAAGGCCCCGCCGCCGTCGTCGAAGCCGGCGAAGTCGGGCGGAGGGAAGCAGAAGAAGAAGGTACTGAGCTTGGGTTATGGTTAGGGTTAGGGCTAGGGTTTACCGATTATTTTCTCAATTCCTTCATAGAAGGCGTAGGGATTCGATTACGGCTGTCGATTTGCTCTTCATGGATCGTTGTTTGCTTCCGTAGATTTGATTCCAAGTCCCCCGGTTTTCTCGTCTGCAGAAATGGAGCAAGGGAAAGCAGAAGGAGAAGGTGAACAACGCGGTCCTCTTCGACCAGGCAAGCTATGACAAGATGCTCGTCGAGGTGCCGAAGTTCAAGCAGATCACTCCCTCTGTCCTGTCTGAGAGATTGAGGGTAAAGATCCCGACTTTTCTTTTCTTCATCAACCCTTTGTTATCTTCAATCCGGTTGCATTTGTATTAACACCATTTCTGTGAAACGAATTTTTCTGCTGCTGCAATTTTACCAGGGGTTACGAAGTTTGGATTACTACCATGATTATATGATGTGGTCAATATCTAATATTTATATAGACCCCCCCTTTCACAATACATTGCTGTAGATGCCACACTACTCCTATTTTTTCTGCAATTAAATATGAAATTCGTCTATTTTACCAAAGCACCCTCTTCTCTTAATCACCAGCGAGAGGGTGGGATCAGCATCTTTTATTTTTTATTTAGTATGTTTGGATTCGACTCTGATAGCGAGCCGGTGGTCCCATGGCTGATCCAATAATCTGAGATTGAAGCATCAATTGAGATATGATTCAACCTTGCAGACAGCATGAAATGTTTGCTGAAATGTCATGTTATACTTGTGGGGCTGTGACCATGTGCCTGTTTCGAAGATTGATGAACTAATGCAATCTCCTCTTATATTTATTTGGTTATAAATTTGTGTGTAGGATATTCGGTGAACTTCATGGTCAACAAGAGATGTATTCCCAATGTTTTTTTTATTTTTAGTCTGATCTTTTATTTGTTGCTTGTATGATGATCGGGCAACAACATATGTTGCTTGTATGATGATCGGGCAACAACATTTGTTGCTTGTATGATGATCGGGCAACAACATTTGTTGCTTGTATGATGATCGGGCAACAACATTTGTTACTTTCGGATAAATTCTACGGTCTATTTATATGTAGAATCGTTAAGAGTTTGGTGGGACTATGGGAGTGGCATTCAGTTTCTATTGTTTGGCATTTGAAATCAGCTCTATCATATTGAATTAGAATTTCTATATTCAATGGTATAAATCCCATTCTTTAGAAATTTATGATTGATTGAAATGGATCTTTTTTTTAAAAAAAATACTAAAGAGCATAGCCCATAGGAATGCTAGACCCATCACATTATCCCTATTTCATTGACTTTTTGTGTCACCTACTTTGAGTTTTTCTTCACGTAAAGAAAAAATAAAATATTTCTTCTGAAAGGGGTGAAGGGGGGTTGAGGTGTGGTATAGTTTGTGCTTTTAGATGCGAAGGTGGGTGGTGGCGGAGCCATGTTGTGGAAAGAGAAGGTGGATTTGGTGGTGGCATAGGAGCATCTGGTGGTTTTGGAGGGACAAATGATGGTATGTCGTGGCGTAGGTATGGTGCAGATGATGTTGATGGTTATTGGTTGATCAATGCTTGTCGTGGATAGGTGGTGGTGATGTTGCTGACATTGAGGGTGAGGTGATGGGTGTGGTGGTGGATGAAGGTGGGGTGTTGCGTGTGGTGATCGATGAAGGTGTTGGGTGTTGGGCGTGTCCATAGTCATCAAGGTTGGGCTCAATAATAACTAATAAGTAGGCAAGGGTAAAACTTGGGAAAGTTCGGCGAAAATCGAAAAGTTCAAGAAAAAAACATGTTCGGTTTTTAATCGGCGAGGGTGAAATTTAAAAAAAATCGTCCAGCTCAAGCACTTCAAAAGTCAGGTTTTAGCTTACATTTAAACAACTAAGATATTTCTAACGCGACTTATATAATGATCGGGCAACAACAAATGAACTAAATTAATCATGCAACTATGTAAATGTAAGTAAGCAACAAAACAACCACCCGACAAAGTAACATACTAAGTTACGAACATCATGATAAGTTGATAACGGCATCTTAAAAGAAAATATTACAAAACTTAAGATGTCCATTGTCCAATAGTCACTAATTAAAATAGAATAGAAAATAGAAACTAAGCATTCATCGTATCGTCGAAAGCATCCAATGTCAAACTTGCATCATTCTCTCGTTACATTCTCTTCATCCTTTATGAATTCAATGTCATCATACTCATTTTTAGAAAAAAGTTGAATTTCAATGTCATCGGACTCATCATCGATATAGGCACAAAGTTCGGCAAAAAAAAATATTTTTTAATCTTTTTTTTTAATAAAAACAGCAAACAAAGGGTGAATTTGGTAACTTGTAAAAAAAAAAAAAAGGTAACAACTTGGCTGCTTATTAAGTTGCATTTTAATATGAAAAAACGCCGAACTTTATTACTATGGGCGTGCCGATGGAGGGTAGAGGTGAATGTAAGTCAATGTGGATCAATGGTGGTTGAGGATGATCTTATAGTGGCGGCGAGGGAAAGGAAGTAAGGTGGTGGTTGTGGTGGCAAAGGGAGGTATGGGTGATTGGTGGCAGGATGGAGGTGGCAATATCATTTTTTTGTGACAAATGACCGTTGTTTGTAGGACACTAAGTGGGTTTGTTCGTAGGGGATAAGAGGTGGGGATGTGCGTGGTAGCGGTGGAGATTGGTATGAATCATGGTCATGTTAGTGGCTCAATGGTATTTGCGGAATTGTGGTGGTGCGGTTGGTGAGGGAAAGGTGGGGCAGTGTGTGGTGCAACAACGGTGAAGGTGAGGGTGACCCGTGAGTGTGACATTTCTTAGCATCTCTCATATTGTAGTTATGGAATTGTGGGGTGATGTTCTCAGGGGAAAGATATCGGTGAGAGGTGGGTTTCAAAGAAATCAAGGTCCTTTATGTCTTTAATATTTCCCATAAGGGATGGGATAGCTTAGTGTATCTCTTGAATTTTCATAATTTCAATAGGCCAGTTGTGAAATTGAAGGAAGTTGTGTCCCTCCTTTTTTCGCATGCATATGGCAATCTGTGATTTGCATCCTATTTTTGTTCCAAACCCAAAGGTTATTAATTCATTTTTGGTATCTGTGATTTACATCCTATTTTTGTTCCAAACCCAAAGGTTATTAATTCATTTTTGGTATTTGTTTCCTAGGGGTCTAAGGGAGGTTTACGAGCCTATTTAAGGTCTTGTGGGCATTCATTGTGTTGATTCGAGTGGCAAAGTAGTATCTGTGGTGGATTTGATCTTCTTATGTATATTTTTATCTACCTATTCATTTCTTAAACTTATTATTTGTTGCATTTGCCTCTTCCTGTTATGATGATCTAGCTTTCTACATAGAATACATGGTATTATAGCCCTAAATTTAGTCTATTAGATTCTTCTCTACTCTTCCATGGCTCAAAATCAAGCTGCAAAGGAATAAAACCGACCATTTTTATGTGTGTGATGCTTAAATAGCACAAAGATGCATCGGCATGCACCAAAAGCGTGCCCTCAAACAGATAGGCAATGAACGTGCAAGGTGGTGTTCTCCTTTGTTTGTTCCTCAGTCTAGTCATTTCGTGGTCTAGTAGGTCTTGCCCTATTAAGTAAGTTCGAAGCACTCAGAACAATTGGCTGCACCTGATGTATTGGTTTCACTAACTCTAATTATAGGTCCCTTCGCTACCACTTGGTCCTTGCCAACTTACTAATAGATGGTGCCTACATTTCCTAACCTTTATTTTTGCATTACAGTTAATCCTTATCACAAAATCTGCATAAGGACCTTGTTAAAACCCTTACAAATTGAAGTTGCTTTCAAATTTGCACATGCAGTCCATACTTTCTTAGGTTCCCTTGATTTCCAGAACTTAGTATTTCAAAAACCCATCCCCTTATAATTCTATCCATGAGAGTTTTATTAAAAGTCCAAGAGCAAGCTAGTACAATTTAAACATGCATAATGGATTTCCATAGTAGAGCTATAGATGTTTTCTTTGTCCATGTCCATTTGGTGGTTTTCTCCATCAATTTCAAATCACTGAAGTTTTTTCTTGAATATTAACATTTAACTTATTGCCTTCAGTGTTTAATTTAATTTCTAGTTTTATGGATTTTGTAACGTGTATAGAACTGAACTACTCCGATATATTTATCGGTATTTTGAGCTGTAGGTTTTTATGGAGTCATTGGCAGGGAAAATTTGTTACCCACTTGCAACCAACCACATGACCCATCAACTTGAACTTCACCTATCCTGCTCTAACCTTGTAGTTGCTCTTATTCAGGACTGCTATATCATATTTTATGAAGTTCTTCAATCATTTAGGCTCTTTAATGGAACTTAGTACTTGTCACGAACGAGCTTAACAAAAAAAAAATTTAATACAAGTAGAGGAGGATTTTAATCCAATGGAAGTTGGCAACATTTGTAAGTAATATTTGGTTTTAAACCTTTTATAATTCATTTGTAATGAAACAATGGTCATACGACCTGGCAAGTTGGAAGTTGGAAGTGACTTACTCGCAAATGTAATATGGTTGCACATACACCAGCCTTTGGTGGGCTGCTTATGATTTGGTCTATGAGTTTATCCAAAAGCTGTACCTAATGCCCTTAACACTTTCTTAAAAGATTTCTATTTCATATGATGGTAGGATTCAACATAGTTCTACGAAGTCTCTTTCATTTTCTCTTATTGAATGGAAACATTTTTTAGTTTAACAACTTCAGGTAGAACTAGTGTAAAACCCGGGCGTTGCCCCGTGCTCCATTTAGTCATCTGATGTATAATAAATGACTGTGATTCGTACTTCCAACGGAATCGATCCATGTGAAATATATAAGGGGCTCCACTTGGCGAGACCATGGCTCCGAAGCTCAGTTTAAGTATTGTAGTATAGATGCTTTGTATGTGTGGTCACTAAACTTCAGCAGAATGGTCTCATGGTTTTGCTTTTAGCACATATATGTGAATAACAATGTGAGCTTCGAATGTGAGCCTTTCATGGTGAGTTAACAATATAGTTGGTTGAAATGCCAGTTTCCTTATATATCTACATACATAAATAGAGGGAGGGAGGGAAGGAGGGGATCCGTTGACATGCCAGTTGTGACTCGTAGTTGTTGCATCTACATACATACAGATGTAGATGGCACATCCACAAAATATTAACCATTTAACCCATTCTAAATCCTGTAGGTGCATCAAAAGTGGAGAGTTTTAGTGACCATCATTATTACCTGTTAATTTGATAAGCGGTTTTGATTCGTCAAGGTTACCGTCCTTGCTTAGAATCAGTAAATTCTAAAACTTGTGTACGTGCAATAGATTGCATGTCGAACAATGGGTCAAAACTGGCATGCTTTCGTATCTGACCCATATAGGGTGTGAATAATGATGACTAGCTCTTAGAAGTTATCTTTGGTAAAATCATTATGTCCAGTTTGGCTGCTAAGTTGGTGTGATAGAGAATCTACTTGAACATTTAGATTGTCAGCATACCCGTCAACTGTACTGTCTGAATTCAATCTCACCTGACAGGACAAACAAATTTGATTTATTGATCCCGAGAGGAATGGAACTGAACTTTTTTGAATTCTGTTTCAGATTAATGGGTCACTTGCAAGGAAGGCGATAAAGGATCTGATGGCAAGGGGTGCTATCAGGATGGTGTCTGTCCATGCCAGCCAGCAGATCTACACAAGGGCCACCAATACCTGAGAGGTGTAGGTAGCTACTGCTCACTATTTATCTATTGGTGTTCTGGTTGTCTATCTATGCCATGTTAGATGCTTTCCTATGTTATCTGTGTGAGTCGTGACATGATTTTATCGCTCCTGTTACAAAACAGCACACTTGTATTTGCTTAACTCGCTTATGTTCGAATTTTGCTGCAAACTCTCTCTCTCTCTCTCTCTCTCTCTCTCTCTCTCTCTCTCTCAAAGTCACATTAATTTGTAGCAGTATTTGTCATTCCTTGCTTGTACTGTGTTGGTGATAGAGCAGCAGACATTACAAGCTATTTTTTTTTGCAGCAATAGAGTATAGAAAACTTTTTATTCCCTACTTGAGAATATAAGGGGCATTCGTTTTGACTCTCCAAAAAAATGTTAAGGAAAATGTTTTTCAGCCATCTCATCTTACATCCGGATCAGGCCATCCTGATGTGCATCTGATCACAGCCGTACGTTCGTTGCAAATGGTGAGTCATTTAGCCCCAACTGGTAGGCAAAGGGATGGTATTAGGATGGCCTTATTCGGGTGGAAAACTCGATGGCTGAATAGAACTTGTCAAAAAACAGAAGTATGAGAATCTGGGCAACGTTATGGCTATATACAACCCATGTTTTAGCTTAGGTGGCTCTCAACTAACGAACACTGCCTCTTTTGCCCAAAGGCCATCCTCGTCTAAAGAACATGCTGTTTTTCTTCCTCTAATCAGTTCCTTCCAATTCTTCGTCGTTGACTACCTCCTCTTCCTCCCTCTTTCAACTTGCCCTTCTCTTTCCTTCCCTTCCTCCTCTTTCCTTCTTCCTCCTAGAAGTCTAGCACATGACTGTTCCAGACCATGTACATCTTTTGTACATTTAGCCATTAAGGTTGAAGGCATCTACTGAATATTTGGTCAGTCTCCAATGGCTAAATGTATTGTAGATGCATTCGGCCTCCATGTCTATATTGCAATTTCCTAGAGGGAAGAAGGAAAAAGCGGAGGAAAAATGGAGAGGGAAGGAGACGGTGTTACTTGGTTGACGACGGAGATAGCAGGACTGGCTCGATACTAATTTTGAGGCATTTTTAAATATTAACATTGACATAAATTTGGCCCCCTTTTCCTTTCCCCTCATATGTTCTTGGTGTAGGGTTTGGGCGATCTCCTCTTGGCCTCCTCGGTTGCTGCCACCGGTGACACCGAGGTGGTCGCGATTTCGTAGATTCTCCTCCCCTGGGGTAGGATCTGGGTTTTCCCCCCTTCTTTCTCCATGTAGATAGGGTTTTTGTTGGTCGGATCTGTTGATATCATCGACAGCGGAGTGATTGGGGTCGGATCTGGCCTCCCCTCCCTCTGTAGATAGGTGGTTCCTGACAGCTTCGTCAATTTTGGGTCTTCATCTCCGGCTTTGCACGACCTCCTCCTGCTTGGATTGCCTGCCACAACTCAGATCGCGGGTCTCATGTCGTTGCAGCCGGAGTGGTGGCTGCGACCCCCAGCCCGCCAGTGTTGGACGTTCCGATTTGGGGTTTTATGGACCTCCTCTTCAGAACGCTGGCCGGATCTCGGTGGTTCGAGGCACAACGGGTGTTTCCAGTGCAGATTGGGTCTTGTTGCGGTCGCTTCTTCTGTTGCTAAGCTGCAGGTTGGGGTTCTTCTCTTGAAGCCTGTGTTGGTTTCTGGTGTTTTAGTTTTTTTTGGGTGTGTTCTTTTTCTGTTTTCAGGTTGTCGCTCGCTCCCTGTATTAATTCCGCCGATAGGGCGAGGTCTGTGGTTGGTGGTGAGATGCCTTTTTCCCGCCTTGTGGCAGTGGTTGTTTGTCTTGCCAAGAGGCAGTGGTTGTTATGCCCGCATGTGGCGGCGGTGGTGGTTCCACTATGTTGTGGTCTTTCGCTTGCGCCGGGCTGTGGCGCCTCCCAGAGGTCAATTGGATCCCCCTCCTTTGAGTTACCAAAAATAAAAAACATTGACATAAATAAAATTAAATTTTTATAATTTTTTTTTTATCATATATGGGGTGTAGCCTTTTATTTTGTAAGGATGTTAAGGTTGGTTACTTGGAGTGGAGCCTTCTTTTAATACGGGTCTTTAGTTAATGGCCTTATGGTCTTTAGTTAATGGCTTTATGGTCTTTATAGCCTCAACCTTTGGTGAACAAGATTCCAAAGAATCTTGGCTCCACATATACTCTTTATTGTCAATGCAGAGATATTAAAGCTGTGGAGGATCTATCATGAAATAAGAAAATCATCTACTATGAAGGATGTCCTCCTCTTCATAGAACCATTGGATCTATTTGGAATAAAGACTACAAAATCATTAAGCAAACTGAGGGACAATCTGCTGACAAAATACCAGCGGGCATATCCTTATTTGTGGGACTATGGCCATTGGTTTTTCGATCGTCACATGGCGCTCCCCAAGTCGCCGGTGACCGACTAGCAGAGTTCAGATCCTCTAGCATGGCTAAAATAATTTGGGTGTATTTATTTGCACTCGGCAAATTGATAGGGCACCCAACGTAACAAAAAGAAGATTAACCAATGTATAAGGGCACCACCGCCGCCGCATTAACCTTCTCCGTCAATTTTTATTCTGAAAATACCCTTATCCTAGTAAGCGTAAGTATTTCAAGAATCATTTGAGTCCATTTATTTGAAATTGATTGTCCTAGTAAGCATAAGTTAAATATTTCTACAATCGTTCGAGTCCCTTTGAATCTTATTAGAAATTGATAAGGGTGTTTTCAGAATAAAAGTGGACTGAGGGGTCTAAATGCACCGAGAGCATGGTTCGGGTTTCAAATTGTTAAAAGTTGAGGGACCAATATGAAATGAAGTGTATAGTTCATGGGAGGTTTTTGTAATTTCTCTATCATTTTTGGTGAATAGTTTGTCATTAATGAGTGTCCATGACTTGTATTTTACACGTATGCAACTTGATCTCATCTTTCTGTATTTTACACGTATACTGCTAGGAGGAAAAGGAGATCCGAATCTCGGAGGCCGTTGATGTCATGTTCTTGGAATTATGGAATTAATAAATAGCAGTTGCTGTCTCCCCTGATTTGATCTCCGCACTTTTTTCAGCCCTTGCTCTACCGCCCTATCCTCTTTATCGCCTGGCCGGTCAAGAAAAAAAATAAAAATTTATATACAATTCTGATCTGACTAAACCAAACCTCTAACCCAGGTCACCCAGGGCAAAGATGGGATGCCCTAGGCTTATTACAGGTTGTTCCTATTTGCACCCCACAAATTACTAGCACCCCCAACGTAACAAAAAAATGAAATGTCAGATGCCTCCTGGAAACCTACCAGGTCCCTTGCACCTCATTGCTGCCTGCATCACCGTCACGTGCAACGACCGCCGCCTCCGTCACCACCCGTCCTCATCCTCCTGCTCTTCTTTTCTTCCCTCCATTCCTCATTCCTAGAGATAGTGTTAGCAGCTCCCAACTGACATCATGTGGAACTCCCATGTCAGTCAGGTGCAACCGACAACCATGTCGATCAGGAACAACCGACATGTCTGCAGGAAAAAGAGGGAGGAGGAAAGAGAAGATGGGGGTGGACATGACAGAAGCATCGGTTGGAATGGGAAGGAGAGGGAGGAGGCAGACCCTTATGTGGAGTGCCCTATCAAAATGGTGGCATTAGTAAAAGAATAGAATGTGACTGTCGTGTCTGCATAAAATTGGGGTCCACATAATTTTGTGGGTTCAAATAGCAAAACCCTTATTATAAAGTATCAGAGAAGACTGAGAGCAGGCTTAAGTCAGCTCACTGCAGTGAATTCTTAGCTCACTTAGTGCCGAAACAATGTTGCCAAAAATAAAATGAGAGGATAAATTACACTTTGCGCTCCTGAAGTTTAGCTAAAAAACACTTAACCCCTCTTTAGTTAAAAAACTATTTTTGCCCCGCTTCAATTCAGTTTTGATAGTATAAAAATAACCAAATGAGAAAATTAAGTAGTTGACAAACGGGGATATTGTGCTAACATTTCAAGCTTTAGGGTGCAATTTTGAACAAAATAAACTACAAGGGGGTTAAGTGTTTTTTTACCCAAACTACAAGGGGGTTAAAGTGTTTTCTTATCCAAAGCCTTGATCAAAGGTGGTTTTCCACCACTCAGATCGAAAAAAGAAATTAATTGGAAGACTTAAAAGTAACTTATGCATAAATTAATCAATTAAACAGCCTTTCTATGAAATTGACTGGCCAAAATCAAAGGATCAAGGTAGAAGTCTACTACACAGGACTTTGGAAAAATGCTATTTAACCCAAATGGCCGAGGAGAATCACGGGCCCGGATCACAGCCGTTTGCTGCACGCAGTCCCAACCCATCAGGTAAAGGGACGCTGCGATTGGATGCCACGTCGTCCTGGTATAACATTTGGATTAAACGTTCGCAAAGTCTATTCAAGTGTTTGCTGAGATGTATTTCATGTGAGGAAAAGTTTGCATTCAGTGATACTCCCAAGTCCCAACGTCATCGTCGCGACAGCAGCCGTGCAATCTTGATCATGTGGCTGTGGTCCCGTAGCTCACGGAACTGATTTTGACTTAGAATATGCTTCTAATCTTCAACCAGCTCCCTCCCTGGTGAAGTTATCAAATCTTAAATGTGTATGTGTTCTAAAGTGTCGAACGAGATTTCTTGATGTACAAGTGCTGCGGTTGCTGTCACATTAAACTGTTGTCGTGCCGGGTGGTGTATAACCTAATCATGGTTTCAAATTTCGGCCGAAACTCTCAAATCTCGGTGAAATGTTTCGATTCCAGCCATGACCCAAATGAAATGAGGGCCGAAATCAGGGGGGACCGACAATTTCGATCGATTTCAACTAAATCTTGGTTAAAATTTTAGTCATTTTTGGCTTCAGGCTTTCGGAATTATAAATTTCGGTCAAAATTTTGGTCGATTTCGAAACTGAAACTGTAAATTCTTAGCAGTGAATTCTTAGCTCACTTAGTGCCTAACCAATGTTGCCAAAAAAAAAAAAAAGGGTAAATTACACTTTGCGCCCCTGAAGTTTAACTAAAAACCACTTAACCTCCTATAGTTAAAAAACTATATTTTGCCCCCCTTCAATTCAGTTTTGATAGTATAAAAATTACCAAATGAGAAAATTAAGTAGTTGACAAACGGGGATATTGTGCTAACATTTCAAGATTTAGGGTGCAATTTTGAACAAAATAAACTACAGAGGGGTTAAGTGTTTTTTTTAACTAAACTTCAGGGGGGCAAAGTGTAATTTACCCAAAAAAAAAAGTGTCAAAACAATCAGCTGAATTGAAAGGATTCCCTGGAGTCTGAAGCAAGAAACAAGTAGTATAAGACTTGCAGTAACAATGCATAAACCTGCAGACATAAGTCACATAACACCACATCAACAGCCGGGAACATAGTCAAGAGCTAAAATGAAGAGTCCAAAGAGCTGTCAGTTTTTTGTTCTTCTTCGTTTGCAAAGAGCCACTTTCATCTGTAAGATGGTCACTAGAGAGCATGACCACCAATTTGATGAATTGTTGTGAGGATGATCAACTTTGCCATAGAGAGCATGCCCACCAATTTTCATCAAATTTTAAAACCTCTAGATAGGTTCTCACAAGGTATCTCATATATCTCACTGGATCGCTACCTATATATATATATATATATATATATATATATATATATATATATATATATATATATATATATATATATATATATATATATATATATGTTAAAATGTGGCGTGTGTGCGGTGCCGCACCGCAGCCGTCTGATGCACCGCTGCGTGCATCACACGCACCACAGCGCTGCATTAGACGGCTGTGGTGCGACACCGCACGCCGCATCCTAACACGCCTCTCTCTCTCTCTCTCTTTATATATATATATATATATATATATATATATATCCGAGTCTTGAGTCGAGTCTCCGAGTTACTTGACTCAGTAGACTTTCAATTCGAGTCCGAGTTTCGGGTTTTTAAACACTGGTTCTAATGCTTTATTAAATGTGAGTGCTCAGTGGATAAACTTGAGCTGTTAAAAACTGTTTATTTGGATGAGTGATGCCAGTCAGACAAAAACAGGCAGAAATAGATAATTCTAGTAAGTTCAAATACTCTCGTCACCAGAAGTATACACTAAATAAGCGCAACATTAAATTTTAACTTACCCTATTTTCTAGAAATTAGACAACTACATCTACGGCTTCAAAACAGATTTCAAGTTCAGTTACCCACTTGAGGGGATGAATGAAATAAAAACAATCAACATACCTCATCACCTGAGGTACAGCAGCAGACACACGCACACACAACAACATTACCTAGTGTTTCAACCTATTAAGTTACAATTGACCATCCTACATGAATCATGTGAAGTACCACCGACCAAAATATAGTCTGATATCAAATATTTAGTCCATTATAAAAGTAAAATGCTAGGGTTTATCCCAAAACAAGTATAAAAGGGAGACGTTCTAACATCAAAGAAACCCTAGCACTGACGAAATCTAACACCAGAGCTCTGAAAGAAACCAAAGCGATGATTTCAGGAGAAGATAAGCAATGTTCTAAAAAGCGCTAGGCGCTAGTCGGGCGCCTGGGCCGCCTAGGCGGTGCCTATGCGTTTTTTTGTTTTATAATTATTTTTATTATTATTTTGATATTATATATAATATATATTTTTTAACTTACTATAAATTCAAGATTATTCCAACTATTATTTTAATGAGCATGTATCATTTACATAACCATAAACTCAAGATTAACAAGAACAAAAGCAAGCATGATAATAGCTTAGATAATAATATAATATCCATAATATTAGTACATACCAAACCATAAAGTTATGATTACCAATAATAGAATAGCATCTGTATATGTTCTAATGCCTAGGCCCGCCTAGGTGGGCCGCCTAGCCTCTCCTGGACCCACCTGGGACCACCTAGGTAGCCGCCTAGCCTTGCCTAGAGGCCTAGGTCGCTTTTCTGCACCGCCTAGGACTAGGATAGGCGGTGGGGGGCCTTCTAGCGCCTAGGCGCCGCCTAGACCGCTTTTTATAACACTGAAGATAAGACATCTTAGATGGAGAATTAGGGGCATTGATGTAGACAACTTGTAAAGTAGATATATCTCTAGCGGCATATAAAACCAGTTAGTTCATCTAGCGGCATATAAAACCAGTTAGTTCATTTTCAGAGGGAGTAGAAATACCCACTTTGAAGAGGAGTTAAAACACAAATGTTTTTATAGAATAATAACCAGAAGAAAAATCTTGATGAATTTGAATTAAAAACAATGGAGAAAACACAATTTAGACTCATGCAACTTTCAATGGATTAATCAATCACTGAAAGGGTACTTTAGAAAGAACGGCTTGCACATTCATCTGAAGAGTAAAATAGAACAGAGTTCTGAAATATGAAAAGACTACCGTTAGAAAGGATAATGATCAACAGTGTCTGCAACTTGTCTATTATCCTACCATATAGAGCTTAACTTTTAACCTTACCATAGAGAGAGATTGCTACAAAGTACAAAGACTTTACTCAAATAAAGATACTAAAACATAACATGCTTCTCACTTCTCATAATTAGACAGAGACCATAACATCCAACTTTAGTCACCCTGGTTAATGCACATGGCCGCACCTTTACGGCCATAGAAAACAGATTGCTACAAAGTACAAAGACTTTACTCAAATAAAGATACTAAAACATAATATGCTTCTCACTTCTTATAATCAGAGTATTAGACAGAGCCATAACATCCAACTTTAGTCACCCTGGTTAGTGCACACCTTTATGGCCATAGAAGACAGATAGCTCATCAAGATGATGAAAGATCTTTTCTGTTTTATCAAAATTCTTTTGGGTACCAGCCAATCAAAAGAAAAAATAGAGGTCTAAGTTTAATGGAGTGGAAATTATAGCTTAAAGTGAGAGCAATTTCAGCATTAAAGGAAAGTTATATGAGACACAAATATGTAATTCTGGGCAGATAAAAAAATCATGGGACTTGCTTCTTTGTTCATACTGATAGGAAGCTTTTCCACTAAGAATTTATGCTTTGGAACTTCTACTAACCATGACATCACTTAAATGGGCTCTCTCCCTTCCTTGTCACAGGGAAGATTCGCCATATCACTAGATTGTATTTCCGCCGATAAATTAGTACACAGTACACCTACTTTTTAAACACGAGGGAAATTAATTACGCGTACAGAGTGATTTAATCATTATCCCACTTGTTGGCCATTTGTGTATTTGTTCGTGGGTTGTACTGGTGGTATGAGCTTATCGTGACATTTCTTCTAGCATAAAAATACATTCTCCAATAACAAATTACATGGATACCCTATGTTCCAAAAAGCATGACACACTAAACCTATAAAACAAAACTAGCATTGGCATGATAATGAGGACACCAAGCCGTACAACATTTCCACTAGAAGCACAAATTACATCATCCAACACCTGTAACCCCTTTCTTTCCCGTTAAAAGAGCTAGTTCTCACCGCCCACAAAATTTAGAATATTGTCCATTTTAGGTTTCCATGCCTTGGGAACCTCTTGTGGTCCATTCAAAATCCAAGTCAAACTGATTGACTTTACCCTCAAGGCTTCGGAGATGCGACATTTATAAATAACACATTGTAGCAGTTATCATGGTGATCACAATGATTGCTTCTCAGCCTACCACTTCATGTGATCCATTATCAACAAATTCGCCACCCTCTCAACATGCAAAAAAGCCCCAAATGTGATTACCAAATCTCCATGCTAGTGTCTTATACAAGGTTGTCATATCGTGCATTGTTTTTCCTTTTTCGTGTATCGTATCATATTGTGTATTGTAAGATACAATTAAATTCACACACACAAATATATATATATATATATATATATATATATATATATATATATATATATATATATATATATATATATATATATATATATATATATATATATATATATATATATATATATATATATATATATATATATATATATCATTTAATATGAAAGTTAAGAATTGAAGAGTAAGACATTCCCTTTCATTTCTCAGCAAACGTAACATTGACATATAAAAAGTATGGTGTGTATGCTTGAATAAAAAAAACGATATACAAGTACGATCCATGTTCTATCTATATATTTGTCTCATCATAAGATTTCTTCTACCGTTTATCTACCATTTAAGTACAAAAGAATCAAATATGAAAAGTTTCTCACTGCTTGAGGTACTCAATTTTTTTTTTAAACTTCAACATCTTCGTAAGCTATTTACAATCTCTAATGACACTCTTTCCAAATCTCATTAAAGCTTAAAAAGTTATATGTATTTGGCTCCCTCAAGCTCTAGAAAGCTTTAGAAACAAATTTGATATTGGATTTCGACAACCTTGTGTAAGATCAAAGAAGTTTTGTGAAACCCCTAAAAAACCTCTCAAAAACACCAAATATCTCTTCACCCAATGTTAGAAATGGTCATAAAGTATTTTTTGAACTCAAAATGAACTTATATAGTCCTTTCGAACCTTAGGAGAAAAACAATAAAAAAATAATTTTAGAAGTTTCAAAACAAACTAATCCCCAAAGCCCTCACTTCCACTGTACTAGATGCATTGTGTATCGTACGAAACAATAAAAAATAATGTATAAGCCCGTATCGTATCATATTGTGTATCGTAAAATACTAACAACCATGATCTCAAGTATTTGCACGTGTGAATATCAAGATGTCAAGGTGCTTATAGGATCACAAAGCAATCAACAATCAAAAGGATTACGGGACAAAGGGGCTTGACGTATTTAAATAATTAAATGTATGTTCTCCAACATAAACCATTTTTTGAACAAACAAGAACCAAATTCTCACACTATGTGCAATATAAGCACCAATAAAAAAGAAAATAGGCTTGAAGAATCCACCTCACGTAATAATAATATATATATCGATATATCTTTTTTTATGAGATCTTCAAATATGTTATTTACAATTACAACAAGTCTTTAAATAAATTAAATAAACACTAAAAATTTCCAACATAACTTCAACCAAATCTTTAATATAATGGTTTGAGACAGTCACTTAGGGCCTGTTTGGCACAAAAGAAAACAGGTTTGGGAAACCCTTTTTGGTGGAAAATCGTAATCTCCTGTTTGGGGCAAGAGAATCAACTTGGAAAGCTATTTCACTGGAAACTACTTCTCAAGAAAACACAAAAATTTTCTTTCAATGGAATGTATCATGAAAAGTTATCAGATGGAACTCATGGGTAAGTTATCGGGCTAAGGTTTTTTCTTTGTGCCTCTTCCCTCTTCCTTCACATGCCTCCTCATTGTGCCTCCCCCCTCCCCCAACGGGCGTTACGGGCCTGCTTGTCGTGCCCCTCCCTCTTTCTTGACAGGCTTCTTGGCACTACCACCTCTATCTTTCTCGACGTCGTGTCACTGAGGAAATAGAAAGTAGGAAAAGTTTCCCCTATTTCCCTCACATTTTCTCCCCTATTGATGTGTGAGATCCGAAACCCTACTCCAAATGTTGATTTCAAAACACCAAATATAGGTTTTTAGAAAAATCCCAAACCCTACCCTTAAAACCGAAATTCATGTTTTCATGAAAAATATCTGATTTGGAAAGCACATGATGCCAAATTAATGAGTTTTGAGGGTTTTGTTTGAACAATGGGTTGACTATAAATGGCTCACTCATATATATGTGTGCACAGATGTGGCTGAGAAGGAAAAATACAAGAAGAATATATTATGCGATAACGCTATAGATGCATAACTTGACTTGTTTCTTGAGAAAATCACTTTGGGAAGGAAGGTAAAAAAATTTATATGTCTGAAGCATATCAAGCCTTTGCATCATAGTTGAAGAAAATATTTTAGTACTGATGCTACTAAGCAAATAATTTGCTAGTTTAATGGTTCAAGTATTCAAAATCATAAAAGTATCTATATTACTAATTAGCTACTTAGTGCCAATAATCCATCAAGTAGGAACTCTAGTCAAATATGAAAGCAATGTTGATGAGTGATATGATATGCTGACTCTAACTAAGAAGGCTCCACAAAAAATATTGATAATTTTTTAACTGACTACCCACGCTATGTCAAACTTTTTAAGATTGGTGAGGTAAACCTGCGCCAATTAACCTATGAAGAGTACCAAGAGAGTGGTCTGCCAAGGGAATCAACAAGGTCAATTGGTTGCTAGGGAGCCCTATCTTATTGGCTATGCATTTAAGCTCATCCAACCAAGAGCAACCCTTCAAGAATCCCTTAGACTAGAAAAAGTCTAGATGACAAGGATAGAAAGCAAAACATACAATGAACGACACTCAACTTTGTGGCACCAATTATAACCAAATAGCCAAAGTAAAACATCATTCAAGAAAAAATAAAATCCACAAATAAATAAATAAATCAGTGATCGAAGTCTTATCCCACTAAGATGGGATCGGTTATAGAGCACAACTCCAATGAAAAAGGTTCCATATAAAGATTGATATAGATTTTCCAATCAGATATCAACCTTACGTCAACACTGATAATTCCCAGAAATCTACAAGGCAACTTGGCAAGAGAATAGTCTACCAAGAACTTAGAAAATAGCTATGTGACAAAAAAGATAAGATATGAAAGGAAATAATTGTCACCGCTTCACATGCATTTTGGGAATTCTCAACCAAAGTAAAGTGGGTTGAGGCATTGGGAAAGGATTAACAATGGAAGGAGTGCACTATTATGCCATTAATGCCATGCATCCTATGTCTAAGTAAAAATCAACTTAGTAGTTAGTACCTCCACTATATCAAGTGTGGTCCTTTAGCTTTGATAAACTATTGCTCTATGTTAACATCATGGTAGCAACCTACATTTAGGTAACAAACTTTGAGATGAAAAAGGATAAGGATTTGTAAGATCAAAAATTTATTTGTCCAAATTTCTTAGAACAGGGCTTTGTCATAAATATGGAATGAAGATTCCAAAGCATTATTTTCTGAGATTTCACGAGCCTAAGTGTTCAGCAGAAAATTTGATAGAATATGGGTTTTGGTCTTAAGGATGAGTATCTTATAAGCTCTATCCGATTTTTAAAAGAAATTTAAGAAAATAATCATCTACTTGAAATATGAAATGGAAGGAAGTAAATAAAGCAAGATAAAGAAGACATGATTGAGTAGTTTGTCTCAAGAAGGAATAATGGCGAACCCATCATAAAAAAACATTAAAAAATTATATTTTTCATATATGCTCTTTACTATACATTACAAAAGAAATCTCAACCGTCCATCAAATGTAATCGTTGAGAGCATGTGATAAGTTATCTTAAAGAAAGGATGTTATGACCTTTATCATCCGGGCATAGACATTAGAATAAATTTAGAAAAACTATAACCTGGCCTTTAGGCCTTACTCACCCACAATAAAACATGAAATATAGAACTTTGATCCAATGACTACATCACTATGCAGTCAAAGTCGGTAGTCGGTCCTAGTCGGCCAAGGGCCGATTAGGACTAGTCGGGACTAATTCGGGGCTAGCCGTCCAAAACTAATTCTAACCCCTCCCCCCTCCCTAAACATATATGATATATGAACTAGCATAAATGTCAATAAGTATATGATATTAGTCGGGTAATAACAATATATACATTCACACTTCACAGCATAGATATAAATACATAAGTAACAGAACACAGTTGTATTGGCTTCATGCCCATGTCAGAAGACTCAGAACTAAGAATTCATCACAATATTTGTTTGATGATGTTTAATCTGTAAACAACCCCAATTTTGATTATAGGGTTATATGGGTATCAATAAATAAACAATAATTATTTGTCTATGTTTTTATTTGAGATTCTCAGGTGCGTAACAGATGATTACAGGGAAGAGCCATAGTTGTAAGTCTTGTGTCTCAAGACTTTGAGCCAATGCAAAAAATCCAAACAAAATTGCTTGTAAAAACTCCTTGCAAAAAAAAAAATTGCTTGCAGAATGCTGCCTGGGAGTAGGGACTAGTCGACAGTCGCTAGTCGGGGACTTGTCGGGCTAGTCGGATCTACTCGGGATTCCGCCCAGCAATGACAGAATCGAAATTAATCTATCGGCAAAATACCGCCTGGGGACTAGTCGGGGACTAATCGCCAACTAGTCCCGATTTTGATAGCATAGCTACATCATAGTATCCCAAGAAAATGTTATGAAGTATAAGCACATTCAATTTAAAGTACCAATAATAAATATGCCATAGAACCCTCAATTTCAATGTCGAAATAAAGGTTGGGCAAGCATCATGGAGTGTATCCAAAATTCTCGTTATCTCGAAATGAAGGTTGGGCAAGCATATGATCTGCACACAAAAAAAAATCAAATAATTTCGCAACTTTTACACCTTTGGAAAGACTACTGTTTTCAAATCATGAAAAGAAAAAAAAATCACCATTTTTTTTATTCGAAATTCTTAGTTGGGGGAACTTCTTGCATTGAGGCTCGTATAATTTTCGGTATTTGAAAGATAGTCCAGAAATGTGTTCGAGAGTGGTTCAAGTGACTTATAAGTTATAAGTACATGATGCATTTGATAACTCCATCTAAGCAACTAAAAACCTGTTTATTAGGATGAATGGAAACAATTAGTAAAAATCAAATACAGTTATGGATTATCCTGATGAGCTAAATACCCTCGTCACCATAGGTTTGCAACCAATCTGCGCAACAAAAAATTTAGCTGGCCATTTTTTCTTGAAAGAGGACAAGACAACAATGCCTACAACTTTGAATCTGATTCCAAGCAAGTTATCCTCTTGGAGTTTAATGAAATGTACCCACCCTATCTTCAGCTATGACACTTCTCACATCACGGCAGAACAACATTCTGACCTCAAGAAATATATTGTGCATGAGGATAGAAATCACTGTAGTAGAGATTTCGATCCATAAACCCTAGTATCCAGAGACAACAAGAGGAAGATGGCCTAGCATCGGATCGGCTAACGAAAGTCCTAGCACCGAAAAAAAGCCAACAACAAGCAGATCGAACACTAGGTAGCAAGAACAGAGAGGTATTTGTAATACCAACAAAGAAACCTAGAAGCGCAAACGAATCGAAGCGATGATCTCATAAGCAGAGAAGGCGAGCTTTAGACGGAGAGAACGGACCTTGATGTAGATGTTTTCCACCGCCTTCTCCTCCTCGCCGAGGACCTTTCCGCCGCTGGAGAGGATCCTCCGTGACACGATCCTCGACGCCATGGCGATCTCGAAACCCTCCTACTCATCTCAGTCTCGAAACCTCACTCTGAAACACGGAGGCCTTCTTTTGATCCCTCGTCATGTGGACCGAGTAACATTCAGGAAGGGAATCGAGCCGACGAAATACGAACTGGAGAACAGGCTGACGAATCACGAACTGGAATCGTTTCCAACCCGGCGGGTTAACGGCTGTCGTTAATCAGGGTGTTCATCGGTTCGGTTTGACCCGTCAAACCGAACCGAACCGGTTTTTTTTGGTTTCGTTTGGATCGGGTATTTTTGACCGTTCGATTCGGTTCGGTTCCGGAAAAAAAAAACCCGCTAAGATTGGTTCGGTTCTGGGTTGTGAGTTTCTTAACCCGAACCAACCCAACCCGAACCATTAGTACTATACCCTCAGTAGTTACTATTCTACAATGTATAGTCTCACAAACATTGTAAATTACATAGTGGTGACCACATTCACCACCATTCGGTGCATTCAAGACTTTCAAGTATTCAACGGTGTGATGAAACTGAAAAGTAAAAGGTGTTATTATTTGCACCCACATAATCACTAGCACCCCCAAGTCCCAAATTATGAAATATTTCAAAATGAAAAGTTAAGGGTGTAGCTAGTAATTCGGGGCTAATAACAGCATCTAAAGTTAAAGGTTTAAAATTGAAATCTGAATCAACTCAGGGGCTCAACCATTCACGTCTCACGGTGTGGTGACGAGTGATTTGAAAGACCCATAGAACCGAACCGAACCAAACCTAACTTTTCCGGTTTTGTTTGGTTCGTTTTTTACCAATGAATGGTTCGGTTTGGTTCTATTTTCTAGAGAACCGATCAACTTCGGTTCGGCTCTAAATTTATCAAAAAACCGAACCAATCCGAACCATGGACACCCCTAGTCCTTAGGAGGCGCACCCGACGTACGTTAGCGGAACCTGACGAAACTCAAGCTCGATGTCCTCTATTTCATTGATTCGGACTCAATATAAAGCGGCGCTCCTTCGTTGAGACGGCGCGGCTACCTTCGAGATCAGAGGTCCAGATTCTGGAAACCCTAGAAGCCCAGCATCCCCTGCGAGATGGTAACCCCTTGTCGTTATGATGCTGTTTCTCTCTAATCCTCACACGAGTTCTCATCGGCAGTCTCTTTTGATTCCTGAAACAGGCACCGAAGAAGGAGAAGGCCCCGCCGCCGTCGTCGAAGCCGGCGAAGTCGGGCGGAGGGAAGCAGAAGAAGAAGGTACTGAGCTTGGGTTATGGTTAGGGTTAGGGCTAGGGTTTACTGATTATTTTGTCAAATCCTAAATAGAAGGCGTAGGGATTCGATTACGGCTGTCGATTTGCTCTTCATGGATTGGTGTTTGCTTCCGTAGATTTGATTTCAAGTCCCCGGGTTTTCTCGTCTGCAGAAATGGAGCAAGGGAAAGCAGAAGGAGAAGGTGAACAACGCGGTCCTCTTCGACCAGGCAAGCTATGACAAGATGCTCGTCGAGGTGCCGAAGTTCAAGCAGATCACTCCCTCTGTCCTGTCTGAGAGATTGAGGGTAAAGATCCCAACTTTTCTTTTCTTCATCGACCCTTTGTTATCTTCAATCCGGTTGCATTTGTATAAACACCATTTCTGTGAAACGAATTTTTCTGCTGCCGCAATTTTACCAGGGGTTAGGAGGTTTGGAATGCTACCATGATTATATGATGTGGTCAATATCTAATATTTATATAGACCCCCCCCGACCCCCCCCCCCCCCCCCCCCCCTCCACAATACATTGCTGTAGATACCATGTTACTCCTATTTTCTGCAATTATATCTGAAATTAGTCTCTTTTACCAAAGCACCCTCTTCCCTTAATCACGGGCGAGAGGGTGGGATCGGCATCTTTTATGTTTTTTCGTTAAATGCATATTTAGTATGTTTGGATTCGACTGTGATAGCCGGTGATCCCATGGCTGACCCAAGAATCTGAGATTGAAGCATCAATTGAGATACAATTCAACCTTGCAGACTGCATAAAATGTTTGCTGAAATGTCATGTTATACTTGTGGGCATGTGACCTTGTGCCCGTTTCGAACATTGATGAACTAATGCAGTTTCCTCTTATATTTATTTGGTTATAAACTTGTGTGTAGGATATTTGGTGAACTCATGGTCAACAAGAGATGTATTCCCAATGATTTTTTTATTTTTAGTCTGATCTTTAATTTGTTGCTTTTGGATAAATTTTAAGGTTTATTTATATGTAGAATCATTAAGAGTTTGGTGGGACTGTGGGAGTGGCATTAAGATTCTATTTTTTGGCATCTGAAATCTGCTCTATCATATTGAATCAGAATTTCTAAATTCGACGGTATAAATCCCATTCTTTAGAAATTTATGATTGATTGAAATGGATTATTTTTTTTTAAATACTAAAGAGCATAGCCCTTAGGAATGCTAGACCCATCACATTATCCCTATTTCATTGACCTTTTGTGTTACCTACTCTGAGTTTTTCTTCAAGTAAAGAAAAAAATAAAAAAGATCTTCTGAAATGGGGGAAGGGGGGTTGAGGTGTGGTATAGTTTGTGCTTTTAGATACGAAGGTGGGTGGTGGCGGAGCCATGTTGTGGAGAGAGAAGGTGGATTTGGTGGTGGCGTAGGAGCATCAGGTGGTTTTAGAGGGACAAAGGGTGGTATGTGGTGGCGTAGGTGTAGTGCAGATGATGTTGATGGTTATTGGTTGATCAATGGTAGTCGCGGATAGGTGGTGGTGATGTTGCTGACATAAAGGTGCGGTGATGGGTGTGATGGTGGATGAAGGTGGGGTGTTGTGTGTGGTGACCGATGAAGGTATGGGGTGTTGGGCGTGCTCATAGTCATCAAGGTTGGGCTCAATAATAACTAATAAGTAGGCAAGGGTAAAACTTGGGAAAGTTCGACGAAAATTGGAAAGCTTAAGAAAAAAATGGGTTCGGTTTTTAATCGACGATGGTGAAATTTGAAAAAAAATCGCCCAGTTTGGGCCATTCAAAAGTCAGTTTTTAACCTACATTTAAACAACTAAGATATTTCTAATGTGATTTATATGATGATCGGTCAATAACAAATTAACTAAATTAATCATGCAACTATCTAAATGTAAGTAAGAAACAAAACAACCATCCGACAAAGTAACATACTAAGTTACGAACATCATGATAAGTTGATAACATCCCAAAACAAAATATTACAAAACTTAAGATGTCCATTGTCCAATAGTCACTAATCAAAATAGAATAGAAAATAGAAACTGAGCATTCATCGTATCGTCGTGAGCATCCAATGTCAAACTTGCATTATTCTCTCTTGCTACATTCTCTTCATCCTTTATGAATTCAATGTCATCAAACTCATCATCAGAAGAAAGTTGAATTTCAATGCCATCGAACTCATCATCGATAGTCATAAAGTTCGGCAAAAAAATATGTTTTTTAATCTTTTTTTCATTAAAAACGATAAAAAAAGGGTGAATTTGGTAACCTGTAAAAATTGAAAAAAAAATGGTAACAAATCAGCTGTCCATTAAGTTGCATTTTAATGCAAAAAAAGCCGAACTTTGTTATTATGGGCATGCCAATGGAGGGTAGAGGTTAATGTAAGTCAATGTGGATCATTGGTGGTCGAGGATGATACTATAGTGGCAGTGAGGGAAAGGAAGTAGGGTGGTGGTTGTGATGCAAAGGGAGGTATGGGTGATTGGTGGCAGGATGGAGGTGGCAATATCATTTGTTTGTGACAAATGACCATTGTTTGTTGGACGCTAAGCGGTTTTGTTCGTAGGGTATAAGAGGCGGGGATGTGTGTGGCAGCGTTGGAGGTTGGTATGAATCATGATCATGTTAGTGGCTCAATGCTATTTGCGGAATGGTGGTGGTGCGGTTGGTGAGGGAAGGGTGGGGCAGTGTGTGGTGCAACAACAATGAACGTGGGGGTGACCCGTGAGTGTGACATTTCTTAGCATCTCTCCTATTGTAGTTGTGGAATTGTGGGGTGATGTTCTTAGGGGAAAGATATCGGTGTGAGGTGGGTTTCAAAGAAATCAAGGTCCTTTATATGTCTTTAATATTTCCCATAAGGGATGGGATAGCTTAGCATATCTCTTGAGTTTTCATTATTTCAATAGACCAGTTGTGGAAATGAAGGAGGTTGTGCCTCTCCTTTTTTTGCATGCATATAGCAATCTGTGATTTGCATCCTATTTTTGCTCAAAACCCTAGGTTATTAATTCATTTTTTGGTATTTGTTTCCTAGGGGTGTAAGGGAGGTTTACGAGCCTATTTAAGGCCCTTTTGGGCATTCACTGTGTTGATTCGAGTAGCAAAGTAGTATTTGTGGTGGATTTGATCTTCTTATGTATATTTTTGTCTACCTAATTCATTTCTTAAACTTATTATTTGTTGCATTTGCCTCTTCCTGTTATGATGATCTAGCTTTCTACATAGAATACATGGTATTATAGCCCTAAATTTTGTCTATTAGATCCTTCTCTACTCTTCCATGGCTCAAAATCAAGCTGCAAAGGAATAAAACCGACCATTTTTCTGTCTGTGATGCTTAAATAGCACAAAGATGCATCGGCATGCCCCAAAAGCGTGCCCTCAAACAGATAGGCAATGAATGTGCAAGGCGGTGTTCTCCTTTCTTTGGTGTTCTCCTTTCTTTGTTCCTCAGTCTAGTCATTACGTGGTCTAGTAGGTCTTGCCCTATTAAGTAAGTTGGAAGCACTCAGTACAATTGGCTGCACCTGAGGTATTGGTATCACTAACTCTAATTATAGGTCCCTTTGCTACCGCTTGGTCCTTGCTAACTTACTAATAGGGGGTGCCTAGATTTCCTAACCTTTATTTTCACATTACAGTTAATCCTTTGCACAAAATCTGCATAAGAACCTTTTAAAACCCTTACAAATTGAAGTTGCTTTCAAATTTGCACATGCAGTTCATACTTCCCTAAGTTCCCTTTATTTCCAGAACTTAGTATTTCAAAAACCCATCCCTTATAATTCTATACATGAGAGTTTTATTAACAAGTCCAAGAGCAAGCTAGTACAATTTAAACATTCATAATGGATTTCCATAGTAGAGCTATAGATGTTTTCTTTGTCCATGTCCATTTGGTGGTTTTCTTCATCAATTTCAAATTACCGAAGTTTTTTCTTGAATATTAACATTTAACTTATTGCCTTCAGTGTTTAATTTAATTTCTAGTTATATGGATTTTGTAAAGTGTATACAACTGAACAACTCCAGTATATTTATCGGTATGGACTCACTGGCTGGGAAAATTTGTTACCCACCTGCAACCAACCACATGGCCCATCAACTTGACCTCCACCTATCCCGCTCTAACCTTGTAGTTGCTCTTATTCAGGACTGCTATATCATATTTTATGAAGTTCTTCAATCATTTAGGCTCTTTAATGGAACTTAGTACTTGTCACAAACGAGCTTAACAAAAAAAAAAAAAAAGTAGAGTAGGATTTTAATCCAATGGAAGTTGGCAACATTTATAAGTAATATTTGGTTTTGAACTTTTTATAATTCATTTGTAATGAAACAATGAACATCCGACCTGGCAAGTTGGAACTTGAAAGTGACTTGCAAATGTACTATGGCTGCACATGCACCAGCCTTTGGTGGGTCGCTTATGATTTGGTTTACGAGTTTATCCAAAAACTGCCTCCCTAATGCCCTTAACACTGTCTTAAAAGACTTCTATTTCATATGATGGTAGGATTTAATGTAGTTCGACGAAGTCTCTTTCTTTTTCTCTTTTATGTTCGAGTGGCAACCTGTTACCTCTCTGGAGAGAAGTGGTTTGTTTTTTGTGTTTATTGAATGGAAACATTTCTTAGTTTAACAACTTCAGGTAGAACTAGTATAAAACCCCGGCGTTGCCCGTGCTCCATTCAGTCATCTGAAGTATAATAAATGGCCGTGATTCGTACTTCCAACGGAATCGACCCATGTGAAATATATAAGGGGCTCCACTTGGCTAGACCACGGCCCCTAAGCTCAGTTTAAGTATTGTAGTATAGATGCTTTGTGTGTGTTGGTCACTAAACTTCAGCAGAATGGTCTCATGGTTTTGCTTTTAGTACATATGTGCATATAACGATGTGAGCTACGAACGTGAGCCTTTCATGGTGAGTTAACAATATAGTTGGTTGAACTGCCAGTTTCCTTATATATCTAAGAGAGAGAGAGAGAGAGAGAGAGAGAGAGAGAGAGAGAGAGAGAGAGAGAGAGAGAGAGAGAGAGAGAGAGAGAGAGAGAGAGAGAGAGAGAGAGAGAGAGAGAGAGAGAGAGAGAGAGAGAGAGAGAGAGAGAGAGAGTTTTTATTGACCATCAATATTACCTGTTAATTTGACAAGCGGTTTTGATTCGTCAAGGTTACCGTCTGCTTAAAATCAGTAAATTCTAAAACTTTTGTGTAGGTGCAATAGATGACATGTCGAACAATGAGTCAAAACAGGCATGCCTACGGATCTGACCCATATAGGATGTGAATAATGATGACTTGTTCTTAGAAGTTATCTTTGGTAAAATCATTATGTCCAGTTTGGCTGCTAAGTTAGTGTGATAGAGAATCTACTTGAACATTTAGATTGTCAGCATACCCGTCAACTGTACTGTCTGAATTCAATCTCGCCTGACAGGACAAACAAATTTGATTTATTGATCCCGAGTGGAATGGAACTGAACTTTTTCGATGTCTGTTTCAGATTAATGGGTCACTGGCAAGGAAGGCGATAAAGGATCTGATGGCAAGGGGTGCTATCCGGATGGTGTCTGTCCATGCCAGCCAGCAGATCTACACAAGGGCCACCAATACCTGAGAGGTGTAGGTAGCTCCTGCTCACTATTTATCTCTTGGTGGTCTGGTTGTCTATCTATGTCATGTTAGATACTTTCCTATGTTATCTGTGAGTCGTGACATGATTTTATCGCTCCTGTTACAAAACAGCACACTTGTATTTGCTTAACTCGATTATGTTCGAATTTTGCTGCAAACTCTCTCTCTCTCTCTCTCTCTCTCTCTCTCTCTCACACACACACACACACACACACACATTAATTTGTAGCAGTTGTCATACCTTGCTTGTACTGTGTTGGTGATAGAGCAGCAATAGAGGGGCATTCACTTTGACTACAAAAAAAAAGTTTTGAGGAAAATGTTTTTCAGCCATCTCATTTTACATCTGGATCAGGCCATCCTGATGTGCATCTGATCACAGCCGTACGTTCGTTGCAAATGGTGAGTCATTTGGCCCCAACTGGTAGGCAAAGGGATGGTATTAGGTTGGCCTTATTCGGGTGGAAAACTCGATGGCTGAATAGAACTTGTCAAAAAACAAAAGTATGAGAATCTGGGCAAGGGAACGGCTATATACAGCCCATGTTTTACCTTAGGTGGCTCTCATCTAAAGAACACTGCCTCTTGCCCAAAGGCCATCCTCGTCTAAAGAACACACCGTTTTTCTTCCTCTAATCGGTCCCTTCCAATCCTTCGTCATTGACTCCCTCCTCTTTCCACTTGCCCTTCTCTTTTCCTTCCTGCTGGAAATCTAGCACACTATCCCTTCCTCCTCTTTCCTTCTTCCTCCTAGAAGTCGAGCGCATGACTGTTCTAGACCAAGTACATCTTTTGTACATTTAGCCATTAAGGTTGAAGGCATCTACTGAATATTTGGTCAGCCTCCAATGGCTAAATGTATTGTAGATGCATTCGGCCTTCATGTCTGTGTTGCGATTTCCTAGAGGGAAAAAGGGAGAGAGAAGGAGACGCCGGAGGTAGCAGGACTGGCTCGATACAAATTTTGAGGAATTTTTAAATATTAACATTGACACAAATAAAATTAAATAATTATAAAGTTTTTATCGTATATAGCCTTCTTTTAATACGGGTCTTTAGTTAATGGCCTTATGGTCTAGCCGGCTGCGCATGACGGACAGCAGCGGGTGTGGGCTTAGAAAAAGTGCAGGGATGATTGTGGGCTGTATATAGCCTCAACCTTTGGTGAACAAGATTCCAAAGAATCGTTGGCTCCACATATACTCTTTATTGTCAATGCAAAGATATTAAAGCGGTGGAGGATCTATCTCGAAATAAAGAAAATCTACTATGAAGGATCTCCTCCTCTTCGTACAACCACAGGATCTATTTGGGAAAAAAAAAAAACAGGAAAATCATTAAGCAAACCGAGTGGCAATCTGCTGACAAAATGCCAGCTGGCATATCCTTATTTGTGGGACTATGGGCCATGGGATGAATCCTAGGGTGATGCTGCCCGCCACCACCAGGTGTCATCACCCTGCCGACCCAACCCGCTGTTGGCCCCGCCGTTGTCTGTCGGCCACGCTAGGTCTCGGGGGGTGGTGGCATCCCCTAGGGTTCATCCCATGGCCCATAGTCCCCCGCCAATCAAGACATGCCAGCTGGAATCTTCATGTGGGTCATCTCGGATTGTTCAAATAACATTACTCTTTCCTTGCTTTGTGTAATGGGAGGTTTCACAAAGATGATTGGAAGGCTTTGATCTTATTATAGATCGTACAAGCATCAGGAAGGTGCTGAGTTAAAGGGTTCGACTCCTCTCTGCTGATGATCGGCTCCTCATCGGTCGCGAACGATTTGGAAAGCCACGTTTGGTGATGCGAAAACCAACGGTCACGATCTAGGCCATGGCATGAACACCCGGGGGTGATGCTACCACTCCCGGCCGCCACCACCAACAATCACTTTCCTTGCCGGCCACCATTGCCACTCGTCGTCGCCTTGCCAGCGACCACCCATCGCCGTCAGGCGGTAAGTGGTGGCCGGTGGGGTGGCGGCTGGTGGAGCGGTGGTGGTGGCCGGCTGTTGATAGGCTACTTGCGGGAGGCAACAGCTGACGGGGATGGTGTCAAGCTGACGGTGGCAGGCGGCGGCCGGGGGTGGTGGCATCCCTCCCTTGAATTCATCACATAATCTAGATCGTGACCATTGGTTTTTGGATCCTCAATGACCGACAGGGGAGACATCATCAGTGGAGAGGAGTGACCCCTAAAATTAAGGGTTTTTTATTTTCCTGTACTGGTTTTGTCAAGTTGTCGACATGCTGCCAAGGACTAGCCATCTAAAGTGGCTAAAATAATTTGGGTGTATTTATTTGCACCCCGCAAATTGATAGGGCACCCAACCTAACAAAAATAAGATTGACCAATGTATAAGGGCACCACAGCCACCGCCACCGTCACCGCCAGTCCTTCTCCTTCCCTTATTTTTCATCTTCCAACTACCCTGCTTCAACCTCTCCTCCCTCTTGCCTAGCCCATTTTTTTTAAACAGAAATGGTAACACCCCTTGGAGATATGTCGGTGGCCATTGATTGATATTGCCACCAACATGTCCCTAAGTGGGTTAGTGTTTCGGAAAGGAGAAAGAAGGAGGAAAAAGATGAGAAGAAACTGAGGAAAGAGAGAGGAGGGCAGATTTTTGTCGTCATATCAGAGAAAGAAGGAGAGGGACAAAAGACAAAAGGGAGAGGCCTGCGTCGGAGATATGTCCACCACCACCACCACCACCGGTCCTTCTCCTTCCCTTATTCTTCATCTTCTTAATACCCTGCTTTAACCTCTCCTCCCTCTTGCCTAGCCCATTTTTTCAACAAAAACGGTAACTCCCCTTGGAGATGTGTCGGTGGCCATCGATCGATATTGCCACCAACATGTCCCCAAGGGGGTTAGTGTGTCGGAAAGGAGAAAGAAGGGGAAAAGAAACCGAGGAGGAAAGGGAGAGGAGGGAAGACTTGTGTCGTTGGATCTAGGAAGGGAGGAGAGGAAAGGGAAGAATAAATGGAGAGGAGGGCAGATTTGTGTCGTCATATCAGAGAAGGAAAGAGAGGGAAGGGAAGAAGAAAGGGAGAGGCGTGCGTCGGAGCAGGAAAGGAGAAGAGTTTTAATTTTGAAAACTCGGATTTTGGGATGTGAGGGTATCTAACAACCCCCCACTTACATGAGTGAAATTCTTTCAAACCTCAGAAAGGATTCTAAAGCCGTGATATCATCAAATGTGGTTTTCCACCACTCGATCGAAAAAAGAAATTAATTGGAAGACAGAAAAGTAACTTCTGCATAAATTAATCAAACAACCTTTCTATGAAATTGACTGGCCAAAATCAAAGAATCAAGGTAGAAGTCTACTACACAGGACTTTGGAAAAATACTACTTAACCCAAATGGCCTAGGAGAATCACGGAGCCCGGATCACAGCCGTTCGCTGCACGCAGTCCCAAACCCATCAGGTAAATGGACGCTGCGATTGGATGCCACGTCATTCTGGTCGAACATTTGGTTGGATTAAACGTTTGCAAAGTCTATCCAAGTGTTTGCTGAGATGTATTCCATGTGGGGAAAAGTTTGCATTCAGTGACCCTCACTTCCACCTCTTTTTTTTTTTTTCTGGTGAGGGCCAGCGGAATTCATGTGAATCTCCTGTGATCAGTGTCTGCCACCAGAGGGTGGGTGGTGCGTAGAAGGGGACAAGGTGCTCTCAGGGCAGCTGTCTCTCTCATCATCAGTGATACTCCCAACGTAGTCATCGTCGCGACAGCCGTGCAATCTTGATCATGTGGCTGTGGTCTCGTAGCTCACGGGACTGATTTTGACTTGGAATATGCTCCTAATCTTCAACCAGCTCCCTCCTCCCTGGTGAAGCTATCAAATCTTAAATGTGTATGTGTTCTAAAATGTCGGAACGAGATTTCTTGATATACAAGTGGTGCTGTTGCTGTCACGATAAACTGTTGTCGCGGGTGTACAACCTAATCATGGTTTCAAATTTCAGCCGAAACTCTCAAATCTCTGTGAAAAATTTCGATTCCAGCCATGACTGAAATGAAATGAGGACTGAAATCATGGGGGGCCGACAATTTCGATCGATTTCAATTAAATATTGGTTAAAATTTTAGTCAATTTCGGTTTCGGGCTTTCAGAACTACAAATTTCGGACCATTTCGGTCGGAATTTTGATCAATTTCGGTTTTGGTAGTAATTTTAAAATTTTGGCTTAGTCTTGAACCGAAACCCGACACACAGAAACCAAAATTTTAAACCATGTTCGTAAATGTGCAACATATGTTTCATCCAAAGCAACACAAGTTTCTGCAAAACTGCAACTAATAAAGACTTAGATGATGATGATGACGACGACTAAAGAGGCTACGACCCACATTACCGAACCGGGTCGAAACTAATCACCCCAAAGAGCAGTTGCAAGTTGAGATGAAATTCGAGATTCCGTTTACGGATTGGGGTGTAGAAATTTTGATCCATCGGGGACTAGAATTTTAGATTCTACGCTAGTTACTAACCCATGGGATGCACGGGCAGTTGCAATGTCGCTCGTATGATCATCCTGCTGTTGAGGAGTCACAGCCCTTCATTGTGCTTTTTTTTTTCTTTGTCTTTTTCGCAGCGGGACCGCTCGGCACGATCCCGATGCGGCAAGACAGAGATTCCAATCTGCAATAGCAATTTCTTTCTGCTGTTTCGTCGAAAATCACTGCCCTATGCTCTGAGAATCAAGAAACAACCTTGAATTCAAGAAATGATGCAGATCTGCATACTCTTCAGAAGACTATGAAGAACCACATTAGAACAACTGCCCTTGTCTAGTTCAAGAGAAGGAAATAAAGCTTGCTCATTACCTACACCTACAAGTAATTAACATGTCTCCTAAAGAACAAGAACCCTTTTCTCTCTCTCTCTTTTTTACTTTTTTTTTTTCAAAAAAAAAAAAAAACTGCCTAAAAACATCAAACAACAAAACCCACCACCCTCTTTGGCCATCTTCTGTGTTCTTCAACCATAATCCTTTTATTCTTTCATCACTGAGAAAGATGGAATTCTAAATCTTGAGGATCCTCTCACTGCTCTTGGCCTTCTTCAATGACTTCTCTCTTAGCTTCTATTATGGAGCCTCCCCCTTCCACTCTCTCCTGCTCCTCTTCTTCCTCCTCATCCTCCTCCTCTCCTTCAGCCATGTCGACGTCTGGATGGACAAAGTGCAGCTTCAGCCGGCCATCCTCCCTCGAGGCTCGCAAGAACTCCTGGGTGGGGATCCTGATCTCTCTGAGAACAAACCTCCCACCCTCCCTATAGGATTTGAAGCAGACCCAAGGCTTCCCGCTCCTCCCTATCGAAGGTATCGGCGGCGGAAACCCCGGGCCTCGGCCACCACTCCTCGGCCTCACGTCAGAGCAGCTCCTCGAACACCCATTCGTGCCACCCTTCTCCATCGCACGGTCACTCCTCAAACTGTCCCCGCCGACGACCTCGTCCATCAAGTCCTCGACATCATCCATGCTCTCCGACCCGAGCCCCTCGGTGCAGAGCTGCAGGGACTCCGAGTTCTTGGGAGAGAAGCCACCGTTGCTCTTGGGGTCGACGCCTCTGTAACGGTCGTTGGGCGCAGGCGCGCCCAGCAGAGAATCCAGTGATGGGTTCTCGCCGCTGCCGCCTCTCCTTCCATTGAGCTCCGAGACATCGAACAGCATCGAGAGGGCAGGTGGGTCAGCCGGCGGTTCGGGCTTCTCGTGGAAGTGGAGCTCGCCGAAGATCTCGGTGAAGGAGGCGGCTTCAATCGGTTTCTTGGGTATTTGGCTCCATGAGGAGAGGGACTCGATCAGCGTCGGCTTTTCGGGTAATGGGTTCTCAAAGAGAGCGCTCAAGCTCCCACATCTAGCCATGATCTTCTTCTGTGGGTATGAAAGAACAGAGTATGGAATGTGCAGCAAGAGAGAGAGATGAGAGAGAGAGAGAGAGAGAGAGAGAGAGAGAGAGAGAGAGAGAGAGAGAGATGTAGGAGTTGGGGTAGAAGGGGAGGGTGTTAGAGAGAGAGAGAGAGAGAGAGAGAGAGAGAGAGAGAGATGTAGGAGTTGGGGTAGAAGGGGAGGGTGTTGTGTTGTGAGTGGGCAATGCTGGTCTTCCCAGGGATTTCAGTTAGAGAGAAGTAAGGATAGGTGGTTGTGGATTCTTTTGACAAGTGGACCTTACAACCCTACCCTCTGCATTGGGTTGGGTGTGCAGCAATATATACAACTGATTTGCTGAAGGGAGTGAGTTTGGGTGGGAGTCCTCCACATGGATGGTTCCTTGTGGAGTCGCATATGGGGGAAACATATGGCTTTTATGACGTCACTCCCAGTTAAACCGTGATAATTATAAGGGTTAAAATCTCCTCCAGTCAGGTTGGCCCGGTGGGCCTGACGCGCATCACAGCCGCATGTGGTCGGTGGAGTGCAATTCACTTTTGGATCACCAGTCATCGTGCGGCTATGATGTGTGCCGGGTCCACCAGGGACTGGCTGGAGGAGATTTGAACTATTCTTAAAATCTAGCCTCTAATAAGGTTAATGGGATTTTTTTTTCATATAACCCACTAATAATTGTTAGCATTACAAATAGCTCCATCATTTTCTAAGTTTTATGACTAACCCCTCACATATTCTGAAATAAATAAAATCTCCCTACCTTTTTGCCCTCGAGTTAAATGAATAAAACAGTGGGGGGACAAAAAGCTAACTATGGGGGGATTTTATTAAATGTCAGAATAAGTGGGTGATTCATAAAACTTAAAAATGAGGGGGTTATTTAAAATATCAACATTCCTTCCATGTTTTTTCAGAGAACTAGAGTTAAGGTAAACCCCCAATGAATTAAAGCCTAATGGGGTATTTTTTAAAAAAATTACCCCCAATAAACTAGAGTTAAGGTAACCCCCCCCCCCCCACACACACACACACACACACACACACACAAAATGTGGCATGCCAAGGATGACCCATGTGCTGAAGATGCTTCATCTCTGATTGAATGGCTTGTCATGAATGGCAACACCAGCACTCAAGTCTGGATCCACTCATACCCATTGGTGATCCATCATCAAAAAGATCCAAGGCCTGGGTTAAGATTCCTACCCAAAATTGGATTGGAGGGTAAGAATAAAATCTCATCCAATTTTGACTATGAAAATAAAATTTGAGCCAGATAGAAGTGAAAAATTGAAAGAAAATGAAGCATGTGAGCTGTTCAAACTCCTAAAATCCAACTTTAACCGCGATTTGCCCTAGAAAAATACTATTAAGAAGCATACTGTAGTGAACTAGGTAGCAAATGGCATGAAATTGATTAGTCAAGGGACTCAAAAGGAAAAGTGCTTAGCTCAACACCTAGAACAAGAAATATTACCATGTTGCCATTACCTTGCTTGATCTATCATCACCACCTCAGCATCCACCAAAGTGATAACTGAGAGCTGGGCGCTAACCGTGACTGGGTCGCGAATCGCAGCCACCCGTGATCTTGTGTAAGCCAATGAGCCCATGTGTCCCTGGCTCATTGGTGATAACCGGCCCGTGCATTCGACAACCGTTGGTGTACCTGTCACGACGAATCATTTATCAGCCATGCAGATAAAAAAAGGGGATAATGCACATCATAGGTACATGATATCTTACCCATCAGACAACGATAGGCTTATCATCCATGGGTTGGCGGCTGCGGAGGTTGATGGACCCACCCCTGCAGTACATTGCATAGTTTCTCAGGGCCACCATTAGTTTGATGGATGAAAGGCCACAAACCAAAAACCACGAGATTTATAGGAGAAGCAAACACATTTTTTTAACAGCTCAGATCATAGTCTTCAGTAACCAGCAGCAGTTGGTGTGGTGACTGACTGACAATAAAGTTACATACATGAACTCCAACCAGAAAATGAAACATACAAGCGACGCACAATGGCTCAACCGGAGACTGTCGACGGGTACAAAGTCAGGAAGTTCGACCGACGTTCTTCACCTCCAAGCTTCTACTCGCTCCACCTTCGAGTTTATACGACTGACAATGCTGGCCCCTCTCGACTTTTCAGCCAGCAATGTTGCTCGAACAGCAGACTGTCCGATCGATTTTCTCATTCCTTTCTTATGATTCACATTGCTCGAACGACCGGTCCTGGTCCTCTGAGAATTCACATGGATCATACCGAGACCATCAGCAGCATTTTCCGGTCCGTCAGATGAGACCTCGAGAGTCTCACAGATGTTTTCTTCGGCGGAAGGCCCTGCTGTGTCGTCAGAGAAGGCGTATTCACAAGTTTGAGGTCCATCGGCAGCATCGTCTGTAGTGGAACTCCCTTCCGGGATGTGAGTGAAGCTGTCTATAACAGGCTCCTCATGGATAAAAACTTGTTGGGTTGGTTCTTCGCTGCGAGTCTGCACATGGAGATGAGGCCCGTGATGATCGTTCTCATCAGACGGATCTGAATGGGGAATCAAAGCAAGCTCCAAAGCAGGCTCCTGCCTTTCTTTAAGCGTCTTTAGGATCAGCATCTTAAGAAAATTCATCACTTGGACAGCATACATCAGTGCAGTCAAAGGATCTGCCATCTGTTACTATGTCAAATCTAATCAGTTTCAAAAAAATAAAGATATACAATTAAATTTTAAAAAAATGATACAAACAGTTTCTTAAACATGAAAAAGAAGGGAAAGAGCAATTCAGGTTTCAATATGTATAATAACTGCGACTAACAACATATATTACCTGTGTCATGTTCGGAGCAAATACCATCGCGACATTGCGTGCATTCATCTTGTTCTGATGCTCGTCTTGGACAACGTCGGCCATCAGATTAAGAGCCCAATCCAGTAGAGCAGCGTCTGTTGGTGGAAGAAGTTTGACGAGCTGGCCACACTCCTCTTCTGATTGACATTGCATTACTTGTTCAGGCGTAAGAGGGTCCAGCACCCCAGTTGGAAGTTCTCTAAACCAAGCCTACAGAAGCATCCGGAAACTGAAGTCTTTGAAACCTGAAACCCTATATATGTATGTGAGTGTGTGGTTTTTTGTCCACGCTGACATAACGGGTTATGAAACCTGAAACTCGATCTAATGGGTTTAGACAGGAGCTGCATCCGAATTCGAAAAACCCCTCAAACCCGCTTTTAAACCCGATAACGAGTAAAACATCGTGAGCCCGTTGTTCTATTTCAGTGGTTAAATATAGGCTTTTGTCTCATCTTCTTCTTCTTCGTTGGGCAGCTAGGGTTTCGCATGGAAACCTTCGATCGCGATCAGAACTCTATGGCAACCGCTCAAAAAATCATATCAGGTATTGATTCTGATTTCCAACCTTTTCCCCAATTCTTTTTTGTTGTCATCATTTTTTTCCCATCTCCTGGTGGAGCATGGCGTGTCCAAGCCTTATCTCCGACGTATAAGCCCTGTCGCCGTGGGGATACAACAAACCCCCCAATTTTTGGCGTGTCCAGTAACAAAGGTTACGTATTAAAATTTCTTCACTATGTTGTTGCATGAAAAATAATATTCTAAAAAGCGGCCTAGGCACTAGAAGGCCCCCAACCGCCCAGCCTTGCCCTAGGTGGGGCTAGGCGGTCGCCTGGCACTAGAACATATATAGATGCTATTCTATTGTTGGTAATCTTGAATTTATGGTTCGGATTGTACTAAACATGGATATAATGATATTATCTCATAATATCATGCTTACTTTTATTCTTGTTAATCTTGAGTCTATGGTTATGTAAATGATACATGCTGTTTAAAATAATGATTGGGATTATCTTGAATTTATAGTAATTTTAAAACATATATATTATATATAATATCAAAATAATAATTAAAACAATTTTAAAAAGCAAAAATGTCTAGGCACCGCCTAGACGACATAGGCACTAGAAGGCCCCCCACCATCCGACCAACGCCTAGTGCTTTTTTAAACATTGACGAAAAAGGACGTCTAGAGATTGGGATTGTAGGTGCTTAAAAGATTCATCACAGATGAGTTTGAACTTTGAATGCTTTTATTTATAGTTAATGTTTTATTTTTCTTGGATTTGTTATATTGAGATGATGAATTTTACTAAGCTTCTTGTATTACTTTCAGTATATATAGAGATTATTTTGGAGTGTGGTTTGTGGGCAAAATCAAATATTTTTTTTAATAAAATTACTTCTTTCTGAAATTTTGTTTGTTGGGTAGTTGCAGTAGAAGGGGTTACTTGAGATCAGGATGGGTTTTTGTTTGGAGGATTTCTTATCCAGATGGGTTTAGATGCTTAAGATTTCGACGAACTATCTGTGGAGAAGAAATGTTTTTAAACATCTTCACATAGAATGGAATATACAGAGAAGAGAAGGGAGAGATGGAAAAAGGAGGTTTTGTTTTTCAATCCTTCGTATTATCAATTTCGTATCATAGTTCCGAACCCTCAAAGAACGAGAAATTTGGCATGATATATCACAAAATATCACGATTTTTTCCATTGGATGTGCTACGTGAGGAAAAAATTGTGGATCTCAAAGGGGGTGATTTTGTTTCGGTGGAAGGGAAAACAATATTTTGACCCCTTGTTTTCAGATTTTTTTTTCCCCAAAAACTAAATATGATCCCTGTTGGCTAGAAAAATCGAAAAATTTGTTTTTAAAAAAGTTTAAAGATCGATCTAAAGACCAGTACAATAGAAGACCCTATGACTAATGAATTGTACAGAGCGCTATTTGCTTCTGCACTGTGACTCCAAACAAGTAGCTTCAAATCTTCTACAATTGCCTATGTTCCCTAAGTCAATCATGTTGCTAGTGTGACATGATTAACGAGGACAATAGACTTTAAAAGGTATTTATCGCAAGTAGCCATATTTGCCTAATTTTGACCAAGTAAACCATGTTTACTGTGTTGGTAAAATTGATCAAGCTGGCCATGAGGATGTTCACTCGATATGAATAGTGGAAGTGAGCCTACCATGGTCATTGGATTCACAAAACAGGCGAGTAAACCCTATGAACCAAAGATCGTTTTCCAAAAGCTCAGTTTGTAACATTTGCTTCATAAATCTCCACCAAAAAACAAATCAGAGAAAAACCAGCTTTCACAACAGCACCTCCAAAACCTGCTTTGCAGAATTAAGTTTTATGACTATTCCGAAAAAATTGGCAAACCAAACAGGTCCATATAATGAATATGAAGTAAAGACATTAGAAATAAGTAGAAAGTTTCAAATATATACTTTTATTCTAGAACAAACATGCCCGGGGGGGTGGGGGGGGGGGGGGGGGGGGGGTGGTCTACCTTGATCAAACCTGCTAGACAATGCACATCAATACCATCCGGCACAATTCCACGATTAAGCTGATCCCTGACGTACTCTTCCTGGCTATTCTCTGCGTTAATTCTGAAAATACCTTCCGCCTGTTTAATTGGAACGGAGACCAAGGTTTAGGCATTAGAAAATGATAATGATATTGCAAACTGTTTAGAATAAGTATAAAACATACCCGAAGGCCACCTTGTTCATAAAGGCGCCTTTGCATGAGCAAGAGTATTGTTGGAACACTGTTCCCTCTAGAGTCATAGGAACATTGCATAGATTCGGTCGAGACACCAAACACAGTTGCACTAAAATAGGAATAAGAGATAAAGTCAAGTTCCTCCATAGAATGGGATAAAAGAATTTTGAGCCAAAAAGAGAGAAATTATTATGGGTTTTCATGGATAGGAAAATCTGAATGCTAGAGAATGCACTGTTAGGAACATGTGCAGTCATACAAAAGTCAAACAAGTTATACTTTATATGATGGCAAGGATGCTAATAGCTCACTTGTATACAGGATTGCTTAAGCAGAAAAGGCTATAATGGTGAAAGAATAAACTCAGATGGTGTATAAAAAGTCAAAAAAACTCATGTTTAGTGTGATGTCAAAGATTAATGCATAAACAAGGGCAACAGAGAGAACAAGTGGTGTAGGACAGCTACATGCAAGACAGATATCAAGATATCAATATTAATTTTAATTTAATTGATGCCAATTCATACAAATATTAGGGCCACGATCCGATGACTATGTGATATTTGATGGGTTGCAATTCCGCAACAAGGTTCTAGTTCTGATCAGGGAAAGTAAGAACGTCCTCAGGTAAGGCCTTCCCGATTTTAAACAAAGAGAACTTTAGCAAGCATGAAAGGATTTGAAAGAAATTAATCCGGGCTCAATAGGGTCACTACATATAGGCATAGGCTCATTTAATATTTGATTCTAATCAAACCTATAGAATGAAGATGACAATTAATTCTAGAGCTTTAGAATCATAGGAAAGATGAATGAATACCTGAAGGTGAGGATTAGGGATACCTCGCAATTCGCATGATTAGATCAAAACTAGGTCTTCGTTGAACAAGAGGCTCGCACTCCGATGATGATTTCACGATCCCCGATCATGGGTTTGCACTCCGAGGATGTTGACCATGTCGTTAAGCAGATTCAAGAGGGACAATTGCTGCGAACAAGGCCTCAGAAGGTCAGATCTGTGAAGAAGATCCAATGTCATCTGGACTTCGGCTGGGCAGTCGACGGGCTTGGAGGGGCCCTTGGGTGGCCATCAAGTCTGGCCGGTCGCCAATGATGGCTGGTGGGGTCTGCCCTTACTGTGTGGCCGACGGTGTTGGTCAGCCATCAGGGTGGTCGGATAGGCCTGATGTCGCGTTTGCGGTGGTTGACTACATCGACTGCGCTGCGGGTGCTTCGAGCAGTGGCCAACGGCTAGAGAGAGAGAGAGAGAGAGAGAGAGAGAGAGAGAGAGAGAGATATGAGGATGGGGAGGCCGATGGCTAGGGGGAGAGAGAAAGATGAGGGTCAGCGGCTAGGGTTTATGGGGGGGATAAATTGAACAAATTTCACACCGGGTTGAGGCCTCACACCTTGGAGCTTCTATTGATGGTTGTCGTGATTTCCTGAGAAAGATGATCCTTAAGTTGGGCGAGAAGCTCGAAGGTGTCAAGCCTCAACCTTCACACCTTTGAGCTTGGGTATACAAGACAACAAACTACCTTCGAGCTTGGGTATACCAGACACAATTCGAAGGTAGTTTGTTTAATGTTAGCAAACAACAAACAATTACTCGTGTGTTAGTGTGATGTAGCTGCAAAGTCCAAACCAATGACATATATATGTGGACTAATATATATGAGTTGGGTTCTCGAATTGTGTGGTATACCCAAGTCCCAACCCGGAACCGACTCGTATTTAGTCGGGTTGGGACTTGGGTATACCAGACACAATTCGAGAACCCAACTCATATATATTAGTCCACATATATATGTCACTGGTTTGGACTTTGCAGCTACATCACACTAGCACACGAGTAATTGTTTGTTGTTTGCTAACATTAAACAAACTACCAAGAGAACTCAACATGTGGCTAAAGCCTAATGCCCAATATGGACCTCTAGCTTGCTAATAAATAGCCGATAGCCATTTATCATTTTAGACGAACTATCAACCCTAGAATCTACCCGACCCAACCTGACATTTGTGTGGGTCAGGTCGAGTCTATGCCCAATTTAGGTTGGTTTGGGTTTCAATATAGTAGAACCGAACTAGTTCGGTTCTAGGTTAACTCAAACCCGACCCAACTTGCACCCCTAGTCACAACTCAACCGACTGTAGCTGACTAGGCCGTCGGCCATAGGAGACACAACAATAGGCCCAACCAACCACCTTGGCGACCGACCCATCGGCCATGCAACAGCAACAGAAGGCACCATCAGTCACCGTCGGTGACTGGCCAGACCTATCGGCCACCCAAGCATCTCTTCAAGCCCGGTGGCTACCTAACTGGAACCTAGACGAGCCTGGTGAAGCCCGATCTTTGTAGATCTGGCATTCTGAGTACTTGTTCGTAGCTGTCTTCCCTCCCAAGCGCTCAATGACTTTGTCGACGTCCTCAGAGTGCATATCCACAATCAAGGATCGTGACATCATCGGAATAAGAGTCGCTTGTTCAACAAGGTCCCGGTTGTTTTGGTCTCATCTTGCAAATTGCGATGTACATTTAATCCTCATCTCCACTCCAGGCATTCTTTCAACATTTTCATTAAATTAAAGCCCCATGATTAATTTTGTCAGCTACATATTGTCGGTTTGATTAGAACCCAAATATTACATGAGCTTATGCCAATTTGTAGTAACCCTAATGAGCCTCGATTAATTTCTTTCAAATCCTTCATGCTTGCTGAAGTTCTCTTTATTTAAAATCGGGAAGACCTAACATGGGGAATGACTTACTTCCCCGATCAGAACTAGAACCCTATCGCGGAACTGCAACCCATCAGATATCATATACTCATCGGATCTAAACCCTAATCTTTGTGTGGATTGGCATCAATTAAATTAAAATTAATATTGATCCCTTTGTATCTGTGTAGCACGTAGTTGTCCTGCACCAAACCTCGGGCATTGCATCATCAATACAGAACCACTAACATCTCATCCTACTCAACATCGGCCATTCACCATACAATGTGTCTTTGAATGGAAAAGGTAAATAATTTCATAGAAATAGATAACACATTAAATCATTTTTAAAAAGATGCCTTACTACTCTTTATGGTAAAAGCTAAACTCCATCTCTTTTTTCTTTCTTTTTTAAAGTGAAACACTATTAGAATTGGGATAAGAGAAAATACAACCGAGCAGCTCGAAGATACATATTATAATATGGATAGTGGAAAATAAAATAACCTGGAAAAAAAAAAACAAAGAGAAAATGGGAGGCAGCCACGTCCCCCAGCAGAAACAACATTCTAGCAGTGGAGAAATCCAAGTGTAGGCAATAACCACGCACAAAACCTACAACTCCAACGTTCATGTGCAAAACACATGAGTAGCAGGAATAGAACAGTCGCCGAGAGGCGAGATGTCTTACCACTGATCTATGCAGAGTTTGACACATACATTGCAGAGTTTAACACATACATTGCATCTATTCCATGATGCAAGGAATTGAATAAAAAAAAAGTAATTATCGATCTCTTGCAACTAAGGAAGACCCCACAGGCCCACACAATGTATAAACCTCGCACCAAATACTCCAAGTTAAGTAAAATGTGGAGAACATTTTCATCAAATTGTTCAAACAATTGGTGTTATCTATACATTTCCATTCCTTTAAATATGTTCGACACAAGGATACGGCTCAACAATGCAAGTTACACAAATGCTTTGGTCTAGAATTGGACAACAAAAGAATAGAACTTCATACACCCTCGCCCTCCTTAGCCACCCAAAAATGTCCTTTAGTAACAAGGTAGATGCAAATAGCAAACAGGTGGGAGACTAAATCCACTATAAATCAAGTCTTTTCGAATTCTTCCACAAGGCATCAGTCCAGGTTTGCTTGAATTCCCGTCTTTCAAGACCCTACTGCACAAATTTGTGCCCTTATCCTAAATGAGGCCTCCTAGGATATGTGTCACGTATGACCAAGGTTTTAAATCTCGGTCGATACCGGTACGTACCGGTTTTGGCCGGTTCGAGACCGGTACTGCATCCGATCCCGATACCTGGCCCGTATCGGCCGGTACCGATACGTACCGGTCCGTATTGACCGGTTCAGGCCGGTACCGACCGGTACCGACAGGTTAATTTTTTTTTTTTTGGGGTTTTTTTGGTTTTTTTTAGGTTTTTTTTCTTAACCGGTATCGGTCCGTATCGGCCGGTACCGGTACGTACTGGTTCGGGCCGATACGGACCGATACCGCGACCGATACCGTGATTTTAAACCTTGCGTATGACCACAATATCTTCATCAATTATAAAGAACATTATATGCATAATTGCACTTTTTACACTTCTATGGATGTAAAATCTATTGCCATTATTCTGTTTTACCGTACAAGTATACCTCATATTTCTCATCTCAAATATGCTCATCTTATGGCATGTACCTGTTGCTGTTAGTCAAAAGGCCAATTTATACAACACTGCCAGTCTTCTTGTTGCATTATAAGTCTTCATTTCTTCATGTAAACCCCACCAGCTTAGGCTCACATGGTACACTTTATATGGGCACTTAATCACTCCATTAATCTATCTACTCCACAAATCACTCTTTTGGAAATATAATCTATCTCCCCTTTCCTTAGTTCAATAGAATATTTTCGGAATAAAATAATTATTTTATTTCTAAATTAATATTTTATTCCAAAAATAATAATTTTAAGAATTATTAATTCCGAAAATGATATATTATTTTTAGTCTGGCCTCAAAACATGTGCACGTAGAATCATCTTCCGCATCAGTCTCTCCTACTGAATTGGAACTCGACCTCGAATTCTATAGGGTTAGATTGGAAGTTGTAGTCCAGGTCTCTGAGGCGACCGTAACATTGCCTATGTGTCAAAATCTGATGGTGGAGACCCAGTAGTGGATGGCGTGTCTTTTATCGGTCATCTCTCAGGTCCCACAGGGGTAGAAGATTCATGTATCATTTTCATCACCGATGGATATGCTCGTGGGGAATCGGCAGCGGTATTTCACTCATCCGTGCATCGCACAAGTTGGCACCTAGTCTAAAATATAAGACAACATTAAGCTAGCTTGCGCCAAAGATTTGGAATGATGTATATTCTACAACAGGCTTGAGCCAGCTCCTCGGTCGAGTAAATGTAGCTCGTAGCATTCTTGCGAGTTAGGTTTGAATTTGTGGTGTTATAAAAAAAAAAGTTTGAATTTATGGAAGGATCACAATCAGGGTTTGAAATTTTGATGCCTACCTACTTTGAGGAGTCAATAGGAAGAAACAAAGTTGTGCCTCGTGATCCAATCTCTCCATGGGATTGATATGTCTAGTTAACAATGACCGAAGTAGTCGGATTGTTCATTACCAGTACTTCCATGGATTGGGTATGAACAAAATTCGAGCCATGTAAGATGTAAACAATCCAAATACCCACCTCCTGAGGCCCGTAATTAAAAATAGTCGGCATCAAAATTCTCCATTATCTGTCTTTAACTAAGACCCCCACCTATGCCAAACATCAAATGATAGCCACCGACCATGAAAACAACCGAATATTTGGACTCATAACAGAAAAATCCAACACATGAACTCTGTTTTATCAAAGATAAAATCTCCCATCCCTCTCTCTCCCTTTTTAAATCTTTTATAATTAAACATATTCCTCTGCCTCCCTTCCTCCCTCTCAATGGGGATGAGGTGCCACATGTATGATTTGTTCAAGCAGCATCGTAATCTTTTATAATTAAACTAGTATGCTCTATATATCAAGAAAACTGACCTTTGCATCAATTCAAACAATCACTACAATGAGAGCTTTCTGATCTTTCTAAAAATTGAGGCCACGAATTTCAAAATTCCATAACACAACAAACCACAACTGAATCAATAGCTTGTAAAATTCAATAAAGAAAGCCGAAGCAGACCTTGCGCTGGGCGATCTTCGGGGGACCTCCGGCTCGAACTCCACGGGCAGCCCAAGGAACCCGTGGAACCGATCGAAGGTGACGTGGGCGACATGCCGCACGTCCGTCGGCCACCCGATCTCCATCGACCGGAGATCCTCTTCCCCCTCCCTCCTGCACCCCGCCAGCGACCTCCTCACCACCGCCAACAGCAGCGCCAACAGCGAGAGCTGCTCCTCCTCCCTCCTCTCCCTCTTCCGTTCCCCACCCGGGCCCTCGTACCCGCTGGCTCCCGCAGATGGGCCGGTGCTTAAAAGGGTTGCGGTGCCGTCACTGGGGTTGCAGGGCAGGGAGGGGCTCGGATGCGAAGGGAGGTGGGAGGGGGAATGAAGCACTGCTGTCATGGCTGGCAATGGAGGGGTATTATGGGAAGACCCCGGATTGTGGGTGGGCCAATACAGTAGCCTAAAGAAAAAGGGATTTCAGAACATGGGTTCTTCTTCTTGGGGTCGGATTTGGTGCTGGGTGCCTGAATCTTTTGGAGTGGAGTTGGATTGAAGCAAGGGTTTGGGGGTAGTGGGACGTGAGAATCACAACTTCGCTACTACTTTTTCCCCCCTCGTCATTGGCTGGCTTTGAACTGGTTCAAACTTTGAAGAAGCCAAAGGGCAAAGAGTGGCGAAGGAGTGGCACAGAGAGATTGGACGGACGGGGGGGTAGATTGGGAAGAGAGATGGTGGAGGAGGGGAGCTGGGGCTATAATGGGAAGGGATGATGATGGCGAAGTGCGTGATGAACTGAAGGGGTGGACGATGGCAATTGAAGTAGATGAAGTTGTGGTGGTGATCCGCGTGAGTGAGACGCCTCCCTTGTGCTGTGTGGTTTGCTGGGTAAATGCCATATAGCCAACTTTTGGTTGCCAACATGACGTGGCACTCGATCACTGTGGTCCGTTAGCCGGACAGTCCGGGGCTGAGTGCGAATTCATTGGTCGGAACTGTGTTCAATGAACGGCTGTGATCATGCCACGTCAAGTTGGCAATTAGGAGTTGGAATTCAACGAGGCATTTATGGTTCGCCGGAAATACCCCTTGGGAGGGGGTGGGGGTGGGGGGGGGGGGGTGGGGTCATGGGATTATTAGATTCTAAGTTTGTCACGCTTTTAGTTCTATTTATAAGGGAAGATAAATAAGATCTCTCAATGGATCGGATTAGGCTATATCCAATTCTGATCCATTAAGGGGCTATCGGATTCAGACCGTTATCGGATCACTGAATTGAAGACCCCAATCCACATCCATTAACTAGGGATCGAATTGAACCAGATTCGGATCAGAAATTCGATCCGTTAACAAGTCTACATCGGAAGGTTATGATATTGCTGTGCGTCGAATCTGCAAAAGAGTAGTTGATTCTAGACTCGGGGATCGAAAGAGCCAAGCTAGAAATATGATTCTCGATTGGGGATTATGAGAATATTCCCCAATATTTCTTTTATATTGACCCTTATGGCCTTAGATCTAAAGCAATATATTCTAACGAACAATAAAATATAGGGAGACTTCGTGAAAACCTTTTTTAAGGAGATATTTTTAAGCTCAAGCCCCACCCAAAAATAATTGATCTATATTAAGCCATTGTTGACTTTTTCAACTTCTATCAAATGATAAAAATGCCCCAGCAAGAAGCAACAGTGTTTGTACGGTGATTGCTAGAGTGATTTCATTGTAGCAATTATTTTGATCGATTGCTACAATAGTTTTACTATAGCAGTTACAGTGAAATCACTATAGTAACCCGAATTGTTACTCCTTAGAGTAACAATTTCGGATTGCTACAGTAATTTTGATGTAGAAACTACAGGTAAATCATTGTACCAACCCGAATTATTACTCCAGAAAATTATTTTAGCAGCTACAGTGATTCTGGAGTAACAATTTAAAGAATATAGTATCAATTTGGTTGCTACATTGAGATTAATGTAGCAGCTACGATGGTTTTATTGTAGCAATTGAATTGAAATCATTGTTACATATAGTAAAAGCCTATAGCAGTGGCACTCTATAGCACTACTGCCAAAATCCTATAGCGGGCTCTATATAGCACTATAAGTAGAGGGGTAAAATAGACATTTTAAAAAATATTTAGTCACGTGGGCTTAAGGCTAAATCATCTTGAGCCGAAGGTTTATCATAATACAGGGCTAATTAGAAGGCTCGTAGGCTAATTACCCCTGAAATATAATATAATATGGCTTATCAGATCGAGTTCTTAACAGATCTGAATGTCTAAATCCATATCCAATTTGTTAAGTAAATGGGCTACAAGATTTGGACCGTTTTTGGATCATTGAATTAAAAAAGAAAAACCCATCAATATTTGACAGATCGGATTGATATCAAAATTCTTCTAACGATTTGGATATAGGATGTGATCAAGACTAGGGTCAAGATTAAAGAGTGTTAAAGATGTTGAGATTGTAATCATAATGGTGATTAGGATTTTTTTTGGTACAATAATGGTGATTAGGATTTCACAAGTCATGATCACTAATTAACACTAGTATGTACCCCGGGCGATGCCTCATGCTCCATTCAAATCATTCGATGTATAATAACCATAGTAGCAAATTTTACGTGTCAGAATAATTCGACGAGAGGGCAACATTTGGAGTTCGGAAAAATAAAAGTTGAAAAGTTCGGAATGAGTTCGGCAAAAAGCTTAGAAACATGAAATAATATATTCCATTAGAGATTTTGTATAAATAGATAACTGATTACATATTTATAGGTAGAATAAATAAAATGTCATATAAAACTAGTTAAATTTGAGAATTATCCGTAAAATTTTTGAATAATTTAGGAGTTATACAGGCACATATCAGGATGGCGAATAATTCAGAGAACAAATTAGGAGTTGTACTTTCATACCCAGTAGGTATAGGGTAGGGGTGGCAATGGGTCGTGTCGGGTCGGGTTCGTGTTGGGTCTAGTTTCGGGTCGTGTCCAAAAACCCTAGATCCGGACCCGATCCGTTTAACTAATTGTGTCCAGATTCTAAACCTGTACCTGACCCGTTTATAAACGGGTAGACCCGATAAGACCCGTTAGACCTGTTTACCACACGAGTTTATTCAGTTGACCCAATCTGATCCGATCCGACTCAACCCAGCATTACCCGATAGACCCGCTGATACTATATATTATAGTATCGGATTGCGGGTAGACCCGACCCGACCCAACCCTGTGAATTTTAAACGGGTCTTCTCGAATCTATCGTGTCCATACCCTAAACCTCGACCCGATCCGTTTATTAAATGGGTCTATCGTGTCAACCCGTTTACGACCTGAACCTGTTTAGCTCTGACCCAGACCCGCTAACTTTGTGTCGGGTCTAAAATTGCCAGCCTTATTATAGGGGTTCCACGTGATGCAACCTTGGCTTCCATGTGGCGAGACCATGGCTGCTAAGTCCCGTTTTAGTAAGTATAGAAGCATGCTTTAACCCATAGATTAGGAGTTCGATCATTCTGCAACGATGAAAATGGCTAGTGATAGACCGGTAAATGTTTTTTCATCGTAAATGGACAAGGCGTGCATCGTGGCTGCTGCTTTTGCATCGCACGACGGAAGTTGGTCTGATCTATCACTGAGCATTTTCATCACTGGAATAGTCTTTTTTTTTTTTTCTTTTTTTTTTCTTTTTTTGAACTCGGTCACTTGAGTAGAGTCGAACTCAAAGATTAGGACCATCAAATTAAGGGGGACTTAGTGCTAGGTCCCTGTTAAAAGACATGTTTGATGAACAAGACATACAACAAGATATTTTTTGCATCAAGCCCTTCCCCAAAAGATGCAATGAGAACAAGTCGCTTCGTTGACTTTTCACCCCTTTAAATAACAAACTGCTCTTCTATTATCCATCCAACCAACCCTAACCCTAAATCTATACCCTTAATAGTGAACCCTAGCCATAAACCTAGTCCTAACCCTAATTCTATACACCTAACAGTGAATCATAACCCTAAATCTAACCGAAATTACTACAGTGATTTGTGTCAGCATCCGGATTCTATATAATTTTTTGTACAACCATATGTAGGGATAAAACGGGTAGTGATATTTTTTTTTGTGAGGAGTAAAAAACGAATATATTAACTGAAAAGCAAAGACAGTTACAGACCACGGCTTGTCTCTGGGTGAGCAATCAGACCACATAACCAAAAAGGGCCACTCTAAAAACGAAAAGCAAACTCAACGACCAGGATGCAGACCAACATGGTAGCCCCCAATCGTGAGGAAATAAACAACAAACAAGTCTGGCTTCCAAACCTAACATAGATAAAAGAGAGTAAAAACAACAGTGAGCGCCCCGACTGTATTAACTAGCTCTCTTACTCCTTGTGACCCTATTAGAATGTCCCTTAGGCCAAGATTCTTTGGCTCGGAAAGAAGACTCAAGCACTGAATTCGGAACGGTAAGAAGAGAGGGGAAATTAGCAAGATGGGGAGGCAGCTTCTTGTACTGAGCAAAGGGGTCCGGATGACCCGCTTCCTTCTCTTGGTATGGAATATCCTCCCTAGATCACCACAGGGTTCTTGCATTGCACCCACTGCCTGCCCCTAGCTAGCCCTGCCGCACCCTGAGTCGAGGCCTTTCGGTGAGCTCGTTGGAGAGCAGGAATAGTAATATTGGGACTTCCCTCACGTTGACTCCGCCTACCGGACTTCTTTGCACCACCTGCCACGACCCCACTCCCACTAGTGAGGTCTAAGACGATCGATTTTTCCCCCTCATTAGTTGGACTTTTTGGTCGCGTAACAATTGCCTCTGTATGCTCAGCATCAGCTACTCGCGTAACAACAATTGCTATAGCAGGAAGTGGGTCTGCAGTACCCGCTGGTCGTGTAACATTGGCTTCCACCTGCAATACAGTCCCTGTAATCTCAGCTCTAGAATCTGTGCCAGTTGCTTGCGTAACAGCAACGACTGCCATTGTTACACGATCTGCTGCAACAGTTCTAATAGCACCATCAGAATGTCACGTAGCATCTACCTCTACACTCCCATCTGCTACAATTGCATGCTACATTTCATCTGTCATGGCCTTGCATTCTGCTGAACCAGCATAAGCCACTGCACTAGCACCGTCCGCAGCATGCGTAACATCAGGAAATCCAGCCTCCACTGCACCAATTGCAGTCGCAACATCATCAAAATTAGTAGTCTGTGATTCGTCACCTACTACAGCACCAAGAGCTCCTTCAAAGTCTCCCTCCTGATTTGCCAAAACTACAAATCGAGAAGCGCTCCCTATCTTGGAGCTAGAAACAGAATCTACAGTTCCAGCTTTTGCACCCACCGCCTTAGCCGAAGCTTTATGCTTAGGGCCTACTTGAATCCAAGGATTGGTGTCCAATGGATCAAGGACTGAGGGAGCTCCACCTTTGAAAACCTTTCCCGTAGGCATCCATCTCTTCCCATGTTGCACATCAGGTATAGACCCCGGCCAAGAAATATTTATCCATCTTGGGTCAAGTTTGGGATGAGCCACACATGAATTTTCGTTATGTGCAAAGGATTGACACGCCCTGCAATGAGACGGCTTCCAATCATATTCAATCCTTTGCATAGATAGGAGATGACCTGCTTCAGATCGTGCTTCAACTTCATCGCGGAGGGCCTCCTCTACGTTGATCTCTACGCATATTCTGGCGTAGTTCATCCTCCCGCCTTCTTTGTGCAATACCGCAGCTGCTGTCGGAGTGTCCATTCCCAACGGGGCGCCAAGTACACTCCCCATCCTGCTGAGGGCATCAAAAGACCAGAGTTTGTCCAGCAAATTTGGAAATCTAATCCACAAGGGGATCTTAGTTAATATCTCTCTTCCGTACTGGAGATTGCTGGACCATTTCTTTAAAACAATGGGACGTCCTTGGAAGTGCCATGGTCCACCTTCCAATATTATGGAGCAATCCTCTTCATTATCGAATCTGAAGATGAAGATCCCATTCTAACGAGAGGACATCGCCATGTCGCCCGAAGGTTTCCATAGGCGCTGCACCGTAGCCTTGAATAGCGGGAAAAAAGATCTCTTACCCAAGACGAACCCCACCAGGGAATGGCTCCAGAATTTTTCCGTTTTTTCTATCTCTGCCTGAGAACATACAACCACTCTTTTACCCTCAAGAATAGTAGGCTCGAAGTAAGGTTCTTCCATAGACGGGATGAAGGGATTCAATTGCCGGCTCCAAACATTGCCTTCCATCCGTTGAAACCGAGGCCCATCTGCTTCTTGGATAGTAACACGCCTGCCTGAGTGCAAACAGTTGCCCAAACTTGCTGCTATAGGAACAACAGCATCTGGTTGTGTATTAGGCAAAACATCAAACAACTGTTGGGTTTCAGGTTGCAAGCTTGGCTCTGCAGCACCATATTCCCCTGAACTCCTTGGCATTTCAGCATTCACCTTGTGTGCTACCACATGCTCATTGTCAACCCCTGCCATTCTACCCGATCTTGGGCTATGTTGAGAGAAAACCAGGGGCGGAAACTCCTCAATCCCGCCATAAGATTCGCCCTCACTAGGACTCAATCCCGACCTTGATTGAGCACCTGTTGTAGCTTGGACATTAACTCCAGAGCCACCGGATCTAAAGCTCAAATTAACCTCAATCTTCTCAATCACCATAGGATCTGCAGTATAGCTGGTTCCCAGCACATGTGCAGAACTGGATCCCGAATCCGAACCAAGATCCAACCCCCCACTGCCTTGAGCTGAAGAGGAAGAAGATGAGATTGCACCTACTCCTCGCCCCTTTACCGGTGATCTGCTAGAGCCCGTTGTGCTAAACTCCACCACATCAGCTGCATCACCAGAAGATGATCTTGGTCTGGTACCCTCTTGCAAACTGATCCCAGCATCAGCCACTTCTTCTGCACCACGTTCAGGTCTTGACCCCAAGCCACCAGATCTGAGATCCGACCTCCTAAGGGCATGATCCAAAGAAGACGAGGTAGATCTACCCCTACAGCCAAGAGAAGAACGTGAGCCTACACCTCCATGACCTCTCAAAGAACGGGAGTCCACCGAGATGAAATCCTCCAAAGTTGGAACTCGTGGAGGAAGGAACTCCGCCTCATCCGCCAGCCGATCCTCCCTTGCAACAACTCCTAGATCCTGGCCCCCACATCGGGGGGAAGAAGGAAGGGAGGAGCCCCCCTTGAGGGGATCCCCCATGACACTTACACCACCACCACCAAGAATCTAGAGAGAGAAGCTCTGCCCTAGAGAAAGAAGCTCTACTAACATAGTCAATTGAAGGTTTTTGGCCGTTTTTCTTGTTAATTGGTGTGATTGACGTACTTTTGTTGGCAAAACGGGTAGTGATATTAAAATTGTTTTGGACGGACTACTCACTAAACCGAAACATTGTCAATCCTTTAGCTCAAGTCGATCTCTTGTCAGGGACCTAAGCCACATTACCCCCAAAATTAATATGATTTAAAAACAAAGCTAAACAAGTACATATGAGTCCTAAAATACTCAGGGGCAGAACCAAGGGGATGGGCTGAGGGGGGCGTCCCTCCCCCCCCCCTAGTTGGCAAAATTTCAATAGGGCCCTTTGAGATTTTAAAATTTTTTAAAAAATCTTTACACATGACCCCCCCAAATAAAATTTTTAAAAATAAATTAAATACCCATCGGTACAAGAGTTAATTTTTGGGAAATTTTATTCATACCCCATAAATCTGTAATTAGCCCCCATTTCCAGCAAACTTGAACACACCCCATTTTTTTTTTTCATACCCCGTTCCTATCCCAAAAATACCCTTCCCCCTTACACCCCACCTTCAATACACCCCAGTTAAATGGCCCGCCCCAACTTGATTATACCCCAATCAAACACATAGCCCCTTAAATATACCCCAATTATATGCACTCTTGAATACACCCCACTCTTAAATAAACCCCATGCAGTTGGCTGATACTTGAAGGCACAAGTAGAGCTGCAACTTGGGCGGGCCAACCTGAACCCAACCCGAGTCCAACCCGAACCCAACCCGAATTTGGGCGGGCTAATCCGAGCCCAACCCGAATTATTTCTCCTTGACCCGACAGGACCCGACACGAAATTAGCGGGTCTGGGACAAGGCTAAACGGGTTCGAGTCGTAAACGGGTCGACACGATAGACCCGTTTAATAAACGGGTCGGGTCCGGTCCGGGTTTAGGGTCTGGACACGGTAGACCCGGGAAGACCCGTTTAGTATTCAACGGGTCGTGTCGTGTCGTGTCGGGTCGGGTCTACCAGCAATCCAATACTATAATATATAATACTAGTGGGTCTTTCGGGTCAGGTCGGGTCAAGTCGGATTGGGTCGGATCGGGTCAACTAAATAGATCCGGGTGGTAAACGGGTCTTATCGTGTCTGCCTATTTATTAGTGAGTCGGGTACGGGTTTAGGATCTAGACACAATTAGTTAAACGGGTCGGGTCCGGGTCTAGGGGTTTTGGACACAACACGAAACTAGACACGACACGAACCCGACACGGCACGACTCATTGCCACCCCTAGCTGCAACTTGGGCGGGCCAACCGAAACCCAACCCGACTTTGGGCGGGTTAACCCAAACCCACCCCGCACAACCCGGCCAACCCGACGGGTTGGGCTTGGGCTAAGTTTAAACAAACATTGGGTTGGGTTGGGGGTACAAAAGACGCTGAACAGCGGCTTTGGGGTTTGGGGTACAAAAAAAAGGGCATTGTTGGTATTAAAGGATTGTTGAGTAAGTTATTGAGAAACGCTAGGGATACGGGGGCTAATTACAGATTTTTGGGGTATGAATAATATTTCCCTAATTTTTTAAAAAAATCTTTACACATGTACAATAGTTAATTAAATAAAAGATAAAAAGAAACGTTTGTATCTCTTGATGCGGATGAGGTAGGTACAGCAGCAACTGATCCGTGATTTTGTCACGTGCCTGGCATGTGCCTTAAATGTTTTTTATGTTTTCCAAGTACAGTTGTAACCTTGTATGGAAGTAGACGGTGGGCCCCCAACTCAATTATTCATGAATAATATATATAGAGAGAGAGAGAGAGAGAGAGCCAAAAGGAGATCCAACAAAGAAGGTGGGATGGGTGCCCAAAATAATTGGAGCGGGGCATAAAAAAAGATTTGTTTGAGAGATGAGATCCCATTTCCTCAAAAGGCACAACTTGGTAGGGAAAACACTTATATGGGAGGAGGTCCTACCATATAACGTTGTGGGGAGAGTGATGGACTTTGGATTTTTTTTTCTATGGAGGGACATAATTATTAAAAAACAATTATAGTCGTTGTCTTATCGTTGAAGACTTCGGCAGACGGCGTGACAACACTCCTACCTTTTATTCAATCGCGTAACAAAAGGCCTATTAAGATTTTGTCTCGAGTAGAGAAGAATTTCGATCATTGAAATTCCTTGAAGATTTGGAGTTATAACTGGCCGACTCAATCAGGGTGCACGGGTTGTAAATAATAGATCAAATCATTTTTTTTGGTGGGGGGTGGAATTTCATACATATCCCCAAAAACCTATAAATAGGTCCTGATTCTCACTCGATTCTCATTCACTAGGTCATGGGATGAACTCTACGGGGATACCACGTGCACAGATGGTGGCAGATGGCTGTGGGTGTCGATCGACCAATGGTGGGCATCGATGTTGGATGTTAATCCAGGTCAGAGGCTCGCAGCGGAAGCGATTTGGCGGTCGAAAGACCGTTCATGGTGCACGTTACACGATTTAATTTTTCACAGAAACTAATCTACATATGTGTGCATGTGTATGCACAAGAATCGAAAACCCCTAACGGCAATCTAGCGTAATGATTAACTAGCATGGATGCAAATCATAATGCTCGCTAGATCTACATGTTAGATTACACATACCTTTCGTACGGATCTTTTAACCGCGGAGGATTGTCTTCTTTGTCGATGGAGACGGAAGATCGTTCGCGAAGATGCCGACGGTACGAATGGAGATGTTACCTTCTTGTTCACCCGATCTCACACGATGCACGGAACGTCGCTCTCGGATCTCTGAGTGCCTCCGAAGAACGACCCTTCTCCTTCTTCAGAACTCCACGCGAGGAAGACGAAGTAGCAAGCGGGAAACGGAGAGAGATTAGGGAGAGAACTAGAGAGATGAGAGAGAGGGGGGTTCGGTTTTTCTGGTGTATGGGGCCGGTGCCCATAGGTGCCTTTATAGGGCCGGCCAACACCCCTTGGATAAGGATCCAAGGGGATATTAACCCCCTCTCATTATCTCTCCATTATCTCCCTTTTATCTCTCCGCGTATTTATCCGTTTTCCCACTTTTTAGGGCTCGATTTTAACCGATTTATCGCCCCATCCCTATCTATATGGCCGGCCCTATAGATGAGGGATTCTTATCCCTACATCATAGGGCCGGCCCTAGTGAGGTGTCCCACCACTAGGATCGGCCAACAGTGAGGTCCGGCAGAGTGAGGTTTTTACCAAAACGCCCCGACGCCTCATTTTGACCATTTCTAGCGTGCGATACCTAGCGGCCATTACTTAAGTGATATCTACTAGTTACTTACTATTAACTGAGGCCACCGGAGGGTGCCTCTAGCAAAGTCAACTAGTCAACTCGCAACATACCCCGGTGCATCGCACCTATGCAGCGAAGTTCACTTATGGCTAGGGATTACTACATACGACTCTGTACTAATCCCGGGCTCAACCCTTAGTACTCGTATGTAGTTACGCATCTACTGTGCTCTAGTGCCAAGCACACACGGAGCGTATACTTCTTTCTTCCTCCTGCTTATGGTGTTCCGAGGAGACGGTTCAAGAACCGTACATAATGTTGATAAGGTGGAACCATCAGGGACCGGGGTTCATGGCTTCCAACTCAAGCTCGATCGACACACTACCCGAGTGTACCATCGATCCTCTGAGCTCGAGTTAACCTGCGTAGCCACCCAGAGTGCGACGCAGGCTGCACTCCAATTCACCCAGACTTACTATGTTCTCCATCATACCCCTGCTCTCCGCTTAGTAGTGGTAAACCCGCTGTCCCTCCACTTGATGCCATGATTCACTTCGAGCGGTGAAGACTACCGTCAGACTCGAATGATCATATGACTTGGTTCCTTCCAGGTTGACCTATACATCGTACCTCTGATTACCCCGTCGAGTAATCGAACCCGGTCAACAGTCAAACTGATGACCACCAGGCCTGGGTTTGGTACAGTGTAAGTCACACCAAGGAACGCACCTCCCATCAGGGGTGTGGATGGCCTGCAGGAGTGACACGCTAATGCAACGCCAGCCGGGTAACCCAGTACACCGTGGTTTTGGATCACTGCATATGGACCCTCACACATTGGTGCGCCAAAGCACCACGCAACTGGTTAGTCCATCAGTCGTGGTTCCTCAGGGTTTAGGACCGTTTTACCCTAAGCAGAAACACGGCTTAGTGTACCAGTGTCTGCTCACTGATCTGTACACCGTGTTAGTTCCGTTCAGCCACAAACACTGTGCCTGGTGATGACCATGGTGAAGACATCCCATGAACTGTCATCGCCAACAGCTTAACATGATGAGGCGACCAACCTGATCATAGCTGCGAACTTATTTAGGTTATACGCGACCAATCCACTTAGTCTTCAACTCAGTGGACTACCATATAACCATGGCTCTCTGTTCTCTAAAGAACACGTAACTATGTTACGCACCTATATGCATCTCATATATTAATAACTATCAATCTTTATTAGACCAAAACATAAAGTTTTACAAGCTTAGAACACATCAATCCTAACAATCGATGGTAAGCAACAGGTGGTGGCTGGCGGACGGTGGGGCCGACTGTGGGTCGCCAATACGAGCGGCGGTGGCGAGTGGTGCCCGGCGACGACGGGTGGCCCATGTGGCGGTGGGGTGGTGGTCAACGGCATGGCAGTGGACATTGACTGGTGGGGGGTGGTGATCGGTGGGGGCGGTGGTGACTGGTGGTGGCCACCTCCATGTGAAGTTTGCAAACAAGTTGGCAATAATTGTTTTTTGGATAAATTACACTTTGCTCCCCCCCCCCCCCCCCCCCACACACACACACCTGAAGTTTAGCTCAAAAACATATAACCCCCCTATAGTTGAAAAATAATATTTTGCCCCCCTTCAATTAATCTTCGATTAGATAAAATTATCAAACGAGGAAATCAAATAGTTGATAAAAAGGGTATTGTGCTAATATTTCAAACTTTAGGGAGTGATTTGGAACAAAATAAATTATAGGGGGTTAAGTATTTTTTAACCTAAATTTTAAGAGGGCTAAGTATAACTTATTTTTGCTTTTCCCCAAAATGAGGGTTATATTTATCATCGCGTGCCATATTAAGCAAACCTGACCATTATCCTCTGGGGGCCATCGTAATGCTCAAAGTGGCGTGTCTTGAAAGGCGCTCCCAAGTCGCTTTGCGGTAGGCCTCTCCATCGAAGTTAATCTCCTTTATCCTTTAGTAGGTAAGTTATAGGGCTGGCAATTTCGGACCCGACACGGCAGACTTGACATGACCCGACACGAAGTTAGCGGGTCAGGGTCAGAATTAAACGGGTTTGGGTCGTAAACGGGTCGACACGATAGACCCGTTTAATAAACGGGTCGGGTCTGGACACGGTAGACCCTGGAAGACCCTTTTAAAATTCACCTGGTCGTGTCGGGTCGGGTCAGGTCTACCCACAATCCGATACTATAACATATAGTATCAGCGGGTCTATCGGGTAATGTCGGGTTGAGTCGGATCGGGTCAACTGAATAAACCAGTGTGGTAAATGGGTCTTATCGGGTCTACCCGTTTATAAACGGGTCGTGTACGGGTTTAGAATCTAGGCACACATAGGTAAACATATCAGGTCCGGATCTAGGGGTTTTGGACACGACCCGAAACCAGACACGAATCCGACCCGACACGACCCGACCCATTGCCACCCCTAGTAAGTTACGGTCAAAGAACCCAATAAAGACAACCAAGGTCGTGCCATTAGGGGCGGCAATGGGTCCTGTCGTGTCCGGTTCGTGTCTAGTGTCGTGTCGTGTCCAAAACCCCTAGACCCGGACCCGACCCGTTTAACTAATCGTGTCTAGATCCTAAACGCGTACCCGACCCGCTAATAAACGGGTAGACCCGATAAGATCCGGTAAGACCCGTTTACCACCCGGGTCTATTCAGTTGACCCGATCCGACCCAATCCGACTCGACCCGACCTGACCCGAAAGACCCGCTGGTATTATATATTATAGTATCATATTGCGGGTAGACCCGACCCTACAGGACCCGTTGTATACTAAACGGGTCTTCCCAGGTCTACCGTGTCCGGACCCTAAACCTGGACTCGACCCGTTTATTAATGGGTCTATCGTGTCGACCCGTTTACGACTCGAACCCATTTAGCCCTGACCAAGACCTGCTAACTTTGTGTCGGGTCCGATATTGTTTGTGCTAAGTGGCGTGCATCAAATTCATCCAGGCATTGCCTGGGTTTGGTACTAGTCTATATATCTATACTAAAATGAAAGTCTCTTTAAAGAGCTAGAATTCTTCTTCCGTGTGTGAACTCGGCTCTCTTTTAAATTCATTTAAAAACCTACCATGAAGATGATACATTTTTATTCAATGGCATTTAATGGTCATTTGATATTAATCTCTCTCGCTCTCTCTAACAAGTGAATCATGCACAGGTTTCTTACTAGTCTATATCTATATATCTATACTAAAATGGAAGCCTCTCTCCCGTGTTGTGACAAGTGAACGTCTTTTAAAGAGTTAGAATTCTTCTTCCGTGTGTGAATACGGCTCGCTTTTAAATCCATCTAAAAACCTACTATAAAGATGATAAGTTTTTATTCAATGGCATTTAATGATCATTTGATGTTAATCTCTTTCTCTAACAAGTGAATCACACTCACTTCAGATTTCACACTTCTTCGAACAGTTGCATGTCGTTTTTGTCAAATGGTGCTCATCAAGCACATTCGGGCATTGCCCGGGCTTCTTACTTGTATCTATACTAAAATGGAACCCTCTCTCCCGTGTTGTGACACGTGGGCATCTTTTAAAGAGCTAGAATTCTTCTTCCGTTTTGAACGCGGCTCTCTTTTAAATCCATTTAAAAACCTACCATAAAGATGATAAATTTTCATTCAATGATATTTAATGGTCATTTGATGTTAATCTCTCTCTCTCTCTCTCTCTCTAACAAGTGAATTACACTCATTTCAGATTTTACACTTCTTTGAACATTTGCGATGTTGTCTTTGCCAAATGGCGTGCATCAAAGCACATTCGGGCATTGCCCAGGTTTCTTACTTCTCTATACTAAAACGGAAGTCTCTCTCCGTGTTGTGACACGTGGACGTCTTTTAAAGAACCAAAATCCTCCTTCTATGTGTGAACTGAGCTCACTTTTAAATCCTATTAAAAACCTACCATAAAGATGATAAATAATCATTCAATGAGATTTAATATTAATATCTCTCTCTCTAACAACTGAATCATACTCATTTTATATTTCATATATCTTCGAACAGTTGCGATGTCGTCTGTGCCAAATGGCATGCATCAAGCTCATCCGGGTTTTGATGACAAAAATGGAGTCCTCTCTTCTCAAGTGGACCACTTTTGAAGAGCCTGAATCCTTCTCTCGTGTGTGAACGTGGCTCTCTTTCATAAATCCCATTAAGAACCTAATATAAAGATGATAAATACCCCATGCAATTGTATTTAATGGTCAATTGATGTTGATTAGAAAAATCATTAGTAATATCTTTTTCTCTCTCTCATAAATCCCATTAAGAACCTAATATAAAGATGATAAATATCTTGTGCAATTGTATTTAATGGTCAATTGATGTTGATTAGAAAAATCAACATTAAGATAATACATACCCCATGCAATTGTGAAAGTGGCTCTCTCTCATAAATCCCATTAAGAACCTAATATAAAGATGATAAATACCCCATGCAATTGAATTTAATGATCAATTGATGTTGATTAGAAAAATCATTAGTTATATCTTTTTCTCTCTCTAATAAGTGAATCACACCTGGATGAGTGAATCATAATAACTCAAGATTGCACACTTCTTCGGACGTTTGTGATGTCATCTTTGCTAAGTGGTATGAATCAAGTTCATACGGGCATTGCCCGGGTTTCTTGCTAGTAAATACTAAAATGGAAGCCTTCTCCCGTGTGTGGACATGTCTCTCCTTCATATATCCTTCTAAAACCTACTATAAGTCTATAATGATGATAAATACTCATTTAATAACATTTAATGTTCATTTGATGTTAATTATAACTCTCTCTCTCTAACAAGTGAATCACACCCTGACGAGTGAATCACACTCACTCATGATTGTAGATTTCTTTAGATGGTTGAGATGTTGTCTGTGCCACAAGGCGTGCATCAAGTTCATTCGAACATTGCCCGGGTTTCTTACTAATTCCATTGGAAATGAAACCCACCTTGTTCGATATGGCTAGTAATAAAGCCTCAGGACCAGACGAATTCACAGTGGAATTCTATATCGCAAATTGAAGGCAGTCGTGGAAATATGATATCACTAATGCTACTCTTCAATTCTTTTTGACAGGGTGGCATGCCAATTGCCAAACCATTGGAGGGTAGCCTTTATTGTCTTACTACCTAAGGTGGCTAACCCTTCATTGCCTTCTCATTTTCGGCTCATCAGTCAGATTGATCTCTCCTAAACCATTTATCCTTCACAAACGGTTGAAACAGCTCGGAGATTATTATTCATGGTCAGGAGGCCTCGCGCTCATTGAACTACTCAGGGTCTCAATTCATATGTTCTTGCCCTTAAGTTGGACATGGAAGCAAGCATATGACTCGATGGAATGGTCGGGTTTATGTATAAGGTGATGTCTCATGGTCGTTTATGGTTGGAAATTAAACTTCCGAGAGGATCGGTGTGTATCTCCGGAGATATTTTCTGAGAAAAAAATTGGCGACCGCTTTGATGACTGACCATTGGCATTGCGCCACATACCCCACATAAGGGTAAGGAGATAATCCTTACAGTCTTCAAATTACCTCCTTACCCTTATATGTCAGTCGATTGTAGTTACCGGTCATCAAGACCAGAAGTGGGTCCATTGTCCTAAAGGACAAAAAAAAAACAAATTAACAAAATTTAGAGAATGTTTTGTTCTAAAATTAAACAAAAACACCACCACCACCAACTACTTTTTCAACGATAACATTATTCAAACTTTAAATAGCCATTAGCCACTTCGACCTCCATCCATCAGCAAACCCACATAACTTACACATAAAAAGGTAATTAAAAACCCGGCCTCTATAATCACAACTGGGCTCAGAGGAGCAGCACGACGGAGGCGACGATAGCACCGAGCAGAGCGATCGGTCCTCGAACAACAGAAAAGGAGGGAACAGCCGCGGAAGCGCTTTCCGGAGCGGGCACCGGAGCGTATCCATAGGGACCCGAGCCGTAGTTGTAAGGAGCGTAGGCCGGGACTGAAGCATAATGATGCTCGGCCTCCACCGGAGAAGGAGATGGCGTCGCATGGGCATGGGCCGGAGACGGAGCATGGGCCGAAGGTGGGGTCTTCTTTGACGGGTAGGCAAGGGCAGGCCCGGCAAGGAGCGCCGCTGCCACCATCAATGCTGCCACGACAGAGGTTGTGAAGGGACCCATCTCCTCCTCTCGCTCAAATATGGGATGAGTGGGAGGGAGAGGTTTGTGCGGGTGGGGGGAAGGAAAGGGGGTGCGGTGGTGGGGTTTTATATTGGTGCATGGAAGCTGTAAAGATTTGGTGGAAATTATTACGGGATAAAAGAAACTCCTCCTCACCGGCGTTTAATGTGGCGAAATAATCGATGATTAATGCGGTGAAATAATCGAGGGAGGCCGAATCGTCTGTGATTGGAAGGTGATCGTGCGGTCGATCTCGTGGGTTGAATTCGTTTTCTTTTATGGCGTAAGCTGAACTTGAACCGGTATGTTGGCTCACTAGCTGGCTTGGTAGGTTTGAATTATTTGGATGCAAATTAAAACTCCATTGGTGGATACACACTCGCTCTTTCCTTTCATGGAGTTTTTTGTGTTTGCTGTTTCCTGTAACGTCACCTATTGTCACTTATTGCAAGGGGGGAATCTGTCTTTGTGTACTTTTTTGAGGAGTTGATGAACTCCTTAGTAATTTTCTGTCCAAATTAACAAACAAAAAGGAAATAGAATTTACTACGGGTAGTTTTGGGTATCCCTTATATTGTAGTTTTGGGTTTTCTAGAAAAATTATGGGCAAATTAGTGTTAGGTCCTTATAACAGATCATATCTACGGCAAGGACGGACAATGAGATGCTTTCACGTTAGATCCTCCCGCTTGAAAATTGTCCAATTTATCCGTACGTGCTGCTGTATGGAAAAGAAATAGCCCGATTTTCATATAAATCACTATAGCAAAAAAAATAACAATATGTACAAATTGTTTCTTTTTTTGCTACAGTATAATCATCTTTAAAAAAATCTCGCCGAAACCAAAAATTGCTATAGTAAAATTACTGTAATAAAAGAGTAACTATCATTGTAGAGTAGCAATCTGCGTAAATTGTTACTCTTCTGCTACAGCACTGCAATTTTTTTTTATAGAATTCTTACTGATTTATTTTTGCTATAGTAAAATCACTGTACCTAGTAAAAGAGTAACAAACTTTGTAGATTGAGTAACATTTTTGCGCAAATTGTTACTCTTTCGCTACAATGAAATCACTGTAGTACGAATCTGCAAATTACTATAGCGATAAGGACAGAGGGACTTGCTCTAAAGGGCATTTTTGTCATTTAAAGGGAAGAAAAGTCAACGGAGGGAATTGCTCTAACTAAATCTTTTTCGGAAAAAACTTGGCACAAAACCATCTTCTTGTCTGTCCTTTTCACCAAACGGATCTATTGCCAGGGATCTATCACTAAGTCCCTCAAAAATTATTGCTTACATCAACACTTCTGATGTGGGAAACTAACGGCTTGCCAACAGAGAGCGGAATCTGTAACTGAGAACTAAAGTAGAGAAGATGTCGGTGAAAATACGAGAACTATAACAGAGGTCCATGTATTAGGCAAACCTCATGGAAGTCGGTGTAACTTATCCTTTTTCTTTTGGGTAAATTAAACGGACGTTTACCTAAATTACACTGACCTCCCCTGCGTTTCGGGTAATTATACTGCACTCCCCTCTGGTTTGATTGTCGATAACAAATCCCCCCTCTATTAGCCATTTGTTAGTTGCTCCACCGGCCGGTGCTGGTGTCAGCCAATTATTTTTTTACAAACCCGAGAATTCCCTTAGATTCCTCCTCAACCTCCTCCTCCATCGGTTTCTCCTTCTCCTCCTCCTCCTCCACCTTCTCCATCGGCATCTCCTCCTACTCCTCTACCAACACATTCTCCTCCTCCTCCTCCTCCTCCTCCTCCTCCTCGATTGGCACCTCCTCCTCCTCATCTATCGGCACCTTCTCATTCTCCTCCATCAGCAGCTCCTCCTCTTCGTCCTTCTCCTCTTCCTCATCCTCCATCGACACCTCGTCCTCGTAAATTACTCTCCAACCTGTGGAGGAGGCGGTGTGATAAAGGAGGAGGAGGAGGAGAAGGGGGAGGTGCCTGTGGAGGAGGAGGAGGAGGTGTCGGTGGAAGAGGAGGAGGAAGAGGTGTCGGTGGAATTAGAGGAGGAGGAGAAGGTGCCGGGGGGGAGGAGCATCAGTCGCTCTTTTCATCTGAGGGCATTGTCATTTTTTTGCCTACTCTATTAACAGAGTTGGGGGAGAACTCTGACATGCAAGGGAGTGCGATGTAAATACCGAAACCTCAAGTGAGATCTATGTAATTTCGGTAAACCTCAGTAACAAAATGTTCGGTAATGGGCCGATAGTGATCAAGCCCTTGCCATGCAAAAGCAACGACCATGATGCGAAAGGGTACGTGTTTTGGTCATGAGCGGGCTTGGTGCACATCTCGGCCGCTGCTTTTGCATCTCATGGGCATAATCACTACATGCAGATGCTGGTAACAACAATGGCTTTAGTGTCGAGGTAGATTCGATGCACCTACAAAATAAATTAACTTATCGTGGGAGATTTGATGCTATCATTGTTTGGGAAGGACTTTTAGTGATAAATATCTTTACGATTTGATCCTCCGAGCTAGCGGTGCACGAGTTTGACCTGAACGGGCCCATCTGCATGGGTCCTGTGAGTGCCCTCGTCAATGAAGAGATCAACTGGCCGGTCGACAAACAGAGTCACCGGCTGGTCAACCAAAGGAGACGCAACCGATCGGTCGATCAGCAGAGAGTCGACCACCCAATCAACTAGAGAAGGGATAACCGACCGGTCCACTAGTAAAGAGTCGATCGGTCGACCAATCAAGAAGAAAGCGACCAGCCGACCGAGCATCAAGGAGCCTGTGTCGACCGACCAATCAGTACTGCAGATTAGCAAGAAATCCCGCTCTTTTCGCCCCCAGTCGGCTCCGGCATTCACGCGAAGAGTTGGCCTGAAAATCACGAACTAAGATCGTGCAGTAATTACTCTCGAGAATTTCGGTCAAGCGGCGGTTACGGGAAGACAGCCCCACGTCCCGAGATTCCCGGTCGACCAGTATGGCAAGAAACATCCCTGATCATATTTACCAAGCGCCGGCCAAGCGACACGTCCCCACTCACGAGGCAATTACGCAGGTCATGGGACACATCAACAATCCCGCTCCGCCCGGAGCGCTCGAACCGTTACCACCAGCCACAATAAAAAGGGGACCTACCCCTTCAAAGGGTGGATCCGAATTATGGAAGAGGAGGTGTTGCCCAATTCTTTCCAGGGTTTTCGGAGTTTGAGAGAGAGGGAGACTTGAGAGGTCGGCATTTGGGAGGCCGGTCCTCTTTGGATGTAAGTGGGTCAGGGTGAGAGCTTGTACCATGTTTGGCTTATTAGTGCATTCTCGTCCCACCCCGTGGTTTTTTCCCCTTCGACATTGAGAATAGAGTTTTCCTTGTAAACCTGATCTGGTCCATTTTGTTCGTTGGTCTGTTAAATTGTGCTTTCCAATTGAACCGCCCCACAACCAGAAAAACCCCCCACAGATCCAGCCCATGTGGGTCCATGGACTTGGGCTTGGGTTTTCACACGCCGCCATGGGCCAACGAAGCTGGCCTGGCTTGATTTCAAGTACCCACAATCCGCATGGACAGGGGATAGAGGAAAAGGAAGGCGAAACACCGAGAACTGTGCTGTAGATTCCTCGAAATGTTGGTGCGCAGTGCCATCCTAGGGTTTCAAAGCACATCAGAAAGTAAATGATACATTCCATCTTTATTAGTGTGAAGATTTTGGATTGTGTTTCTTTTGAATTTTTGTGAGTTGGGGGATGTTCATTGGTCGCACTTTCTTGCTTTCTCATGTCATTATATTAAATTGTTTCTTGTATTTCATTATTTACAAAAAGATTGTTTTAGTTTAGGGATTTTTTCAAAATATTATTAAAAAAGTATATTTAATTCTATAGGACATGGCAAGTAAGTGTCGTAAAGCGAAACCAAGTTGAAAACCTTTATTTTTTTGATTCACGTTAAAACCGGTATCCGGGTTACCAGGTTTAAACTTGATATTACGGATACTGAGTATAACCCAAAAGCCCATCGTGATATCGGCTAAATATAGAAAGAGACAATTGGTTTAAGGGGTTTCTACTAAACCTGGTGTCCAGGATGCAGGGATTAAATCATGCAACTGGGATGCCGAGTTTAGTAGAAAGTAGCATTTAGAGTGACTGTCGGCTTTTTGCCAGTGGGTTTCTACTAAACCCGGTAATTAGAATGCTGGTTTTAAAATCTGCATCCCAGACGTCGGGTTCTTGCTGTGAAAAGTTTCCGACATGGCGAGTTTTTTTTGCGCTGTCAATCTGCGTGGTAGTCAGAGTGCTAGTTTGATAAATAGTTTTGATCAACTACTATTCAATTAAATATATTTTTTAATAATATTTTGAAAAAAAATCCCTTAGATTTAATCTTTGTTTGTACTGGGTAAATGGTAAAGGACTTATACACTGCATTCCAGCTTGGAAACCAAAACAAACTCTCTTGGCAGGGATGGGGATTGGAGGAGATTATTGATTATTATTATTATTATTGCTAAACAGAACTTTATACATGAAATTGGCTACTATAGTGTGAAGTATTGGTATTCGATATTCGGGCTTTAATGAACCTTCTATGCTCTCCCTCTATATATTTTCTAACAGAGGTTGATGACCCAATAACTGATCCTAGTCCCACCCAAAGTTCATGGGTTTGGATCCATCAAAAGATGATCCATTATTGGATTAGCTAACATTGCCACATAGGATAGGTAGGAGAGTACACGGGTTGTATGCTCCAACAGCCTTCTACTAAATATTAAAAAATCTCAAATACCCTTTCTTTTTATTCAAATGACTATATGTTATATATATTTTAAAATGACCAACGGTTGGATTTTATACTAGTGCTGTTGTATCCCAAAATAAATTAAAGCCAACCATCACTATCAAAGGGTGGGTTCCATTTCCGAGCTCTCCCACTACTCAATACCTTTGGCTAGCTCGGCCCCGCTAGTCAAAGTGGACGAGCATGGTAAGAGGCTGTTGGAGAAGGTTAACATGAATGGCTCGTCACTGTTATGTGAGAGGATTTCGGAGACTGCTGGAGATGCTCTAAGAATACTATTTCATTTTAGCTCCTTTGGATTATAATTTGTTCAATCAAGAGATTAATGAAAATTGCACATGAGACTTTGGAAAGATTTATCGCGGCTTTTCGTTTCTTGATATGCTCCTTTCTTGTCATGCTGCATTGGTAGGTTTTCTAGGGCCCCTGTGGCAGTGCAAAAACTTTAGCATATTTTTCGCAATACTTAGGTTTGATGCTTCAATAGGTTTAGTTTTTGGGCACTCTAATGACTATTTTTGGCAATAACAAACACATTCAGACAATTTTAAGCTTTTTGTAATTGTTTTCGGACTGCCTAATAAGAGCATCTCCAAGGAACTCCTAGAGTCACTCCCTATTTCTATTGAGCCATATGCCTTTTCAACAAAATAAGGAGTCACTTCTTGGAACCATCTCCAAGAAACTCTAGCCACTCGACTTTCGGGAGGGGAAAAGCCACTAGTCATTTCATTCCTCTTATTTCAAAACCCAAAACAACCATTGTGCGATGGGGCCTAAAGTTTTGAGAGGCGAAGTCGCTCGTCAAATGTGTCGAGTGGACTGATGAAATGCTAAATCTAAGAGCGGGAGCCCCTTTGAGTCGGTTTTATTATCTTTCTTGTCATTTCCGGCGAAGGAGCGAAAGTGGCGAGTCCCTTGAAGACTCTCTAAGAGAGCCAAATATATCTTATGTCAATCTTGGAGTTGTCAGGTTGATGGTTAGTCGGGGAAAAAAAAAATCAATTAGTTCGAAGGATTTTGTCAAATTTTAATATTAGAGAATCCCACTCCTACATCAATGTTAGAGTTGTTGATTAGGTGGAAATTTTTTATTAGTTGGTCTTAAATGTTTTTGTCAAATTTTAATGTCATGCAATCCAGTCAACTTTCGTTTCCCAACTCTTATTTTGGGGGTGTTGCTATTTGCACCCCACAAATTACTCGGGCCCCAGACACATCAAAAAAAAAAAAATCGGGTGCCTTCCCGAGATCTCCCGAGCATATTGATAAGGACATTGCCGCCTCTGCCACCATCGATCCCTTGCAACTAACCGACAATCCTTTCCTCCTTCTTCCCTCTTTTTTCCGCCGCCTCCTTTTCCCATTCTTCCTCTTTCTCCTCCTCCATTCTCTCTCTTCCTTCTCCTTTTTGAAGACATGTCGATGGCTCTCGATCGGCATGGTGTGGAACTATTCGATGGACCATCGAAAAATTTCACACAGTGTCGACCCACACGCCTCAATGATGTGGAACTGTTTGGTCCACCGCTGAATAATTCCACACACCATCGGTCAGGCTCGCCTCTAGGAAGGAGGAGGAAGAGGTAAACAGAAGGGGGAGGGAAGAGAGTGGAGAATGGACACAGTGGCGACGACGATCAAAACGGGTAGGAGGGGGAGGGGAAGGGGGAGTCTGGCTAGGGTGTCCTTATCAAATTTGGGCGTTGTAGTATTTTGTGGGTGCATATAGCAAGACCTTTTTTCCCCCCTCTGCTTTGGGGGTTGGTAGGAGTCCAAGACGGATTACATGGTTGAATCCATCGGATCGGATTTTATGCCTGATCCGAAGTGAATCAGACCCACTGCCACTCCCAAGCCAGAGAGACGGTAAAGAAGGAGAACGGGAAGGTAACAGGAAGAGGAAGCTGGAGCTGAAAATGGAGGTCCGGGCTCGAGCCCCAGGGAAGATCATACTCTCCGGTGAACACGCCGTTGTCCACGGATCCACCGCCGTCGCTGCCGCCATCGATCTATTCACCTACGCCCTCTTCCGCCTCCCCTCCTCCTCCTCAGGTTTCCCTCTTCTTTTTGTGAACTCTTCACCGCCGCCGCCGCCGCCGCCGCCGCCACCATTTTAAGAACTACCCTTTTTTTAAAAAAAAATCACCCAATTCTTGTATTCATTCATACATTTCGTCTATTGGGTCTTGGAAGCTGAGGATCATGAACCACTGTACATCTCTTTCTTTAGGAGATCAATGGTGGTCAAGATTTTGTGTCGATCTGAGTTGATTCTGTGCTCCATCCAGAGAACGATGATGGGTTGATAGAATTGGAGCTGAAGGATCCGGGGTTGACGTTTTCTTGGCCATCCCCAAGGCTGAAAGAGGCGTTCCGTGAGGTGGGTGGCGCGGGGGATCCACGTCCTTCGGCCCCGCGGTCTTGCTCGCCGGAGTCCGCGAGGCTGATCGCTAGCCTGGTCGAGGAGCAGAACATCCCAGAGGCTAAGATTTGGCTCGTTTCCGGAGTCTCCGCCTTCCTCTATCTCTACACCTCGATCCATGGGTATCTATCTATATACAAATGTCGAAACAGTTATTGTGTTGCTCGCTTGTTTGATTCGAGTGTTGGTAACCTCGAAGTTCCTTTCATCAGATTTAAGCCGGCGAAAATGGTTGTGGAGTCTGATCTTCCGTTGGGCGCTGGATTGGGTTCGTCGGCCTCGTTCTGCGTCGCCATTTCGGCAGCTCTGCTTGGGCTGTCTGGTGTCATCAGCATTGACAATGTGCATCAAAGTTGGTTACTGTTAAGGGAGAGTGAACTTGAGCTGGTGAACAAATGGGCCTTTGAAGGCGAAAAGATAATTCATGGGAAGCCTTCGGGTATTGACAACACCGTGAGTGCATTCGGTACGTAATCTTATCGTCCATTTTTACTCAACTAATTCTTTTTGGGTGATTCTATTTTTCTTCTTCTCCTTTTATGTCTATGTTCTAATGTTTCCCGTCGTTCTAATGATCCTCACTGAAAACTCTTCCCGTGCTTTAGCTATCACTCTTGTGCCCAATCTCCCCCCTGCTGGTTTTCGCGTCCGATACACACACCCACCCACCACCCACCACCACCACCCACCACCACCACCACCACAAATGGTCTAGATTTGAAAATGAATTCAAGCTGCACCCTTTTTTCTTTCCCACATTGCAGTTTCTTGTTTAGAAATGTGGGCTACTATGTCGAGTAAAGTAAACTATGACCACGCTTTCCGTGACAGGCAACATGATCATGTTTAGGTTAGGCGAGATGACTCGCATCAAATCTAGCGTGCCTCTCAGAATGCTGATCACTAATACAAAGGTTGGGAGGAACACAAAGGCTCTAGTTGCTGGTGTATTTGAAAGAGCCTCTCGGCATCCAGATGCTATGGCTTCTGTGTTTGCTGCTGTTGATTTTATTAGCAAGGAATTGTTGTCCATTATCGAGTTGCCTGCTTCAGATGATGTCTCTGTTACTGCAAAGGAAGAGAAGATAGAAGAGCTAATGGAAATGAACCAAGGCTTACTCCAGTGCATGGGAGTCGGCCATTCTTCGATTGAAACTGTGCTTCAAGCAACACTGAAGTATAAATTAGTTTCCAAGCTGACTGGAGCTGGTGGTGGAGGCTGTGTTTTGACGTTTCTACCGACATGTATCCTTTATTACTATTTTCCATGTCACCTATACTATGTGTCATTCATATGCTATAGCAATTCTTCTATTCTACTGGGCTTACATAGTTCGTCTATCAATTTCAGCCTATTTTTATGCTGCTACATTTATCGGACATGGATTGGATATTAGTACATGCTGATTAGCGGTTATCTCAAAGATAATGCATTTTTGGTAATTTTGTTTTTGTTAATTATGTTTTGCTTCATCTATAATTATTACACTTCCGTAGAATGCTCATAGATGTAAGTTATGTAAGTGCTCATTTGAGGTCAACCTCGCTTCACGGCTCGTGCGACACTTTTTATGCATCTTGAGTATGATGCAAGAAGAAAGAAGAAGAGGGAGGGGACACACCTAGTCAAGGGGACACCGGCCATGATGGAAGTAACAAGAAAAGCTGATCGACAAAAAGGTCCTAACAAGGAGTCCGACACCTGTAATTTGTACTGGAAGGTCCTCATCTTATCAGTGTCCTAATCATTGTAAAGTGTTTGGTTTTATTTGATCAGGATTTCAAAACCATAAAAAAGAAGCGACTTCCAACTTACACAGAACTCTGAAAGTCCCCTGAGAAGTGAAAGGCAACCAACCTCCTTATCTAAGCAAATAGGAGCGCTAACCCCCACGGAAACACTTTTGCTTGGACTAACCCCCTTTGCTAAGGGAATAAAGGGACCAACTATAGAGGGGTTGTTTTCACTTGGACAACTATGATAATCCAAGTGAAACCGCAGATTAGTAGTGAAAAACGACAGCTATTCTGCTACTATATAAAAAACAGTGTTATTAAAGGCGCGCCTAGGCTCAGGCTCAACTAAGCTCACCCCTTGCGTCTCAAAAAGCACAAGGTCAGGCTCTGTTAGAAAGGCGTGCGCCTAGGTCTAAGGTGCGCGCCTAGGCTCCAGGCTCCAAGCGCAAAAAAGGCGCGCCTAGTTGAACCATGTGCAATTATGTGCTTGCAATTGATTTTTTTATCAATATGATTAAATTATTAAGTAGATTTGATTCATGATTGCAGTAGTCTGAATATTGGCACATTGATTGAATATTATTTACATTCAAAATTATTTGTATAGTTCGTAGGTAGGACCATATGAGTAATTGTGAGTTGGATTTGATGACTTTGATATTATTTCAACTATTGCAAGATTCAATGAGTTTTCTTTTCTTTCTTGATCTTCACATTTCATACTAATTTAGAAGCATGTGCACAAGCACACGGATGAAATAACACATTCAACCATTCACTATTTATTTTTTTTTTGCTATAATATCACATTTGATATCTTATAACTGGTTATTGAATTTGAACTATACATATTTGAATATTTAACAACCCAAAACAATTTTTTTTTTAAAAGCATACCAGTGAAGTTGAACAGTCTGGGTTTAGGATTTACAATTTTGGAAAATTTCGATGAATTTCAGAATATTTATGTCCCCCACATTTTTCGTTTCGAGGGTTCCCAAAAAAAAAGGAAAATATTTCGATAAATTTTGGAAATTTTTTAAACCATGATTACAATATTGGCATGTGTTCCACTTGGGGATTGTATTATCACTATCCAGTTATTATTCATTAAGATGGGTCGACTATAAGGAGGATTGACGAGAAATTTTCGACTGCCTGTCAACCCTCTAAGATTGGTTCTAAGAATCTGACCAAGGCAGATTAGCAAGAAGGTGGCCTATGCTTAGAAATGCTAAAAGGTCAGTTGGCGGATAGAGAGATTGACCTTGCTGGTTACGCAATTTAAGCTCATGCAATTAGGAAGCAACCCTCCAAGGTTCCCTAGACTAGAATAGGGTCTAAACGAAGAAGGTAGATGCAAGATTTGGAGTAGAGAATTACAGTCAATCACGGTGGCATACATTATAAGCCAATGGGCAGAAATGAAACAGCATTCCATAAGTAATGCATCTGTTATGTTAAGACTAAAGAATTACGATGTCTGTTCCAGTTGGGGACACTATAATTGGACCAAATTGTAAAGCCTTGCTAGCCAATCCTGAAACATTAAAGTCTATCTCATCAGGCTCGCATAAAATCATTCATTGTCACTCCAATTTGTACCATTGTGGTATCGCTTCAATGTTGTTGTCAGAAATTTCAGTTTATATGATCGTATTTGAATGTCTGCCTTGTATAATTGTTGTTACTTTGCATGAAATTCTTATGTGAACTGTATTTATAGTTTTATACTACTCATCACTGCCATCTATACATACCTTGACTCATGAATCAGTACTATCCAACACAGTTGTGGATAAGGTCATTGCTGAGCTGGAGTCGTGCGGATTTGAGTGTTTGAAGGCTGAAGTCGGTGGGAAAGGTCTGGAGATTTGTTTCAGTTGATGGCTCCTGATCTTTTACAAGAGCCAGCAAATGTGATGCTAGTAATCGGCACCAATGATGATTATGCTGACATTTGGCGCATGCATAACTGTAATGTGTAATGTTCCTTTTAGCTTGATCACTTAACTGCTCCTGCATGTGTTTTTGGTGCTTAAGCTTCAAGAAATCTCACCATAATAATGTATCTGTGGATTTTCGTTCCGTACTTGTTCTTGTCTTTCGGATCACATCTTATATGCTTAGTACATTGATCGGATTTTGAAAGACGGTTTTAACTTAAAGCATTTTCTTGCAAGCTTGGAAGTTGGAAGTACTCTTATCCTGTTTATTAGGTGAGGCTGTGATTGTGATCAAGTTCCAACATTGTTTGGATGTGATCAACGTTTTGCACATTTGAGCACCTTCGGGCGCATTGGGCGACGGTATGATTACTTTGAAAAGAGAGTTCGTCTGGAGCACTTTGATTTGACCCACAATTCTCACCAAGGTGGAGATTTGTGGGGTATTTTGGCCTAGTTGCATTGTGCGCACGCTTTAATAGTGCGCGCGAAACTTGTCTCCAGGCTCGTGTTTGGAGCATTTGCAGATCGTGCACATGGTGGGGACATTGTGTGCACGATTTCATCCAATTCGTGTGCATGATGCCCATTGTGTGCACGTTTTTTTCTCGACCGACTTTTATGTTGTCTTTGATCGTGTGCACAATAACTTTAGGATTTTGACCGAATTAGGATCTGGAAACGGATTTTGACCGAATTAGATTTGTATGAGCCAAAGGCTGAACCACCTAAAATCTTTGTCGTCTCGTATGGTTAGCTTCTCTACTTCTCTTTTGTGTTGGTTTGCTTGTTGCATCTTTCTGGTCTAGTGTTTGCATCGAATCCTTATTGTTTGCATTGGTTTGTTGGGCTTCCGCGCATAACAATAGGGCTAAACAAACCAAGTTGAGCCCTACTTACGCTCGGCTTCATATTCCTCTAAGCTAGATGGCGCTCGGCTTGATCTTGAATTTAGCTAAGCAAGGCTTAAAAGTGGATGTGTTCAATAACTCAAGCCATATGTGATTAAAAAAGGGGTAATGTTGCTAAGTTCCTTGCAGTGGATATTGTGGTAGCTAAAGGACAAACAACATTTCGGTTGTGTGAGAAGCACACATTTTACCCCTATATGTGGCTGTACAGAAAAGCATATAGAATCTGGATATATTAACATATATTACTATAGGAATGGTTACTTTTTGTGTTGTTACTCTTGCGACAATGAAATCACTGTGGTTTTTTTTTTTGAGAAGTCTTATAGGAAAAAAGAATTACTACAGTGAAATCGTGCAGATTGTTAGTACAAGATTGGTAGTAGAATGGAGACAGGGGCGGAGCCACATGGGGGCAAGGAGGGGCTAAAGCCCCCCCATAAATTCTTGAAAATGGAGGAGTAGTAGTGCTATACAGCCAACTCATTTGACAATTGCCAAACTTCACGTGGAGCTGCTCATTGGACATTTTGAATCTCACTAGTGACCATTTGAAGGTAGACATTTTGAATCTCATTGGAGACATTTTGCAATATCGTGGCAAGCAAAGTTGGCTACCTATCTCCATTGTCCTAATCGGTCTCCTTTCCCCTCTCGTGAATCAGAATTACAGGTTTGTTGGCTTGCAGTGGTGCTCTGAATCCTGAGACCGCACCGTGAGTACGTGATCCGTCTACGCCGTCTATTTCACCGTTCAAAGTAAAAATTCAGACTGTGGGTATTTTTAAAAAAAATTGGATCAGGGCATCACCCCGAACCCTAGAACAGGGGGCTATCGCCCCCCTGTAACCCCCCAAACCCCTTTGGCATGGGTATAAGTACTATAACTATAAGCTCCTCCTTCTCGAAATTCCTGGCTCCACCACTGAATTATGGAGACCTAACCTCGGGCTTCTGGAATCTATTCATAGAGCCTTGTACTTGAGCTACAAGGACTTGCCATCCCATCTCATGCAATGCTTCCTGCATTTCTTCATTATTCCTCGTACACTACACAATCCGAAATTACCGATCTGTTAGGCTTTGGATCGTCGAAGTCTTCTACAGCCCGACTCTCAGTTCCACGAGCAAGCAGCATGCAAAATGCATGATCTCCTGTGTGCTCTTGCTCGATTCCTGACTTGAGAGGAGAGTTCGGTCATTGGAGAAGCTCAAGGATTCAGTAGCAGCGTGAAGTTGACGATGAAGCTACAGCATCTATCGATCGTGGGGAAGGACATGGTGGCAATTCCCGACGCCTTCAGATCTCTGAGGACACTTCTGCTGTTTTGGGGCCCTAGGTTTGGTTTGGTTGATAACTTGGGAAATCTTCGCCGATTATAGGTACTCGATCTCTCTAATCTCCTAATCACTGAGTTGCCAGATTCAGTAAGCAGTCTGATACACCTAAGATATGTAGACCTTACAGGTAGTAAGATCAGAGCTATACCTGAATCTTGTAATCATCTCTGTGTCCTCCCAATGGGTGTCACAAGTTTGCACAAGCTGAAGTGTCTTTGTCTTAGTGGGACGAAGGTCGACGGCATACCGGTGGAAGTAGGAAGACTCCAACATCTTAACAAGCTGGAAGGATCCACATGTTGGTTCAAAATTGCTATAATAGAAATCAGGAGGGCTATTAAGTTGTAAATATCAGATTTAGAGGGCAATGAAATAAGATGCTATTAATTATGTTTGATGAATTCCAAATTCAACAACAACAATTCAATTTTAATCAATGGCTAATATATTTAGTTGGATTATAGCATGCAATGTTTAGATCTCAAGTTAAAATTCTAAGGAGTATTAGCATAACATACAAGAACTAATTTGGCATATATATATATATATATATATATATATATATATATATAGAGAGAGAGAGAGAGAGAGAGAGAGAGAGAGAGAGAGAGAGAGAGAGGGCTGGGTTCCTATGACATGTCATAGGGAGTACCCTATGACATACGGTGAATTAGTAATGCTAGAATGTTTAGAATGTGCTGAATTTTTTTGAGGATGATCATCTTACCTTAGATAGAATGTCCACAAAAAATCAAAGCATTCTAAAACTTGTTGGAGCATCAAATGCTAGAAGCTTTATCGGCCATCCATTTTAACCGTTAAATTGAAAATCATATTTGATGCCTCTAAAAGTTTTAGAATGAGTCGATTTTTTGCGGGGGTCCTATCTAAGATAGGGTGATCATCCTCATAAAAATTTAGAATATTCTAAATATTCAAGAGTTACTAACTCACCATATGTCATAGGGTACTCCCTATGACATGTCATAGGAACTCATTTCCCATATATATATATATATATATATATATATATATATATATGGGTAAAGGGATGCTGGACCTGTGGTGCAGCGTTGTTGCTGCACCTCAGGCATTGTTTGACCAACCTAGAAGTTTTGGAATTTGATAAAATTTGGTGAGGGTGTTGTCTAGGGTAATATGATCATCCTCACCAATTTTCATCAAATTCCAAAACTTCTAGGGGGGTCAAATGGTCAAAGCAAAATCAGTCGTCCGCAGTCACCGTTAAAATCTACAGATTTTGCTTTAACCATTTGACCCCCCTAGAAGTTTTGGAATTTGATGAAAATTGGTGAGGATGATCATCTTACCCTAGACAACACCCTCACCAAATTTCATCAAATTCCAAAACTTCTAGGTAGGTAAACAAGTGAGCGGTGCAACGTTGTTGCTGCACCTCGGGTGCAGGCTCCCTGCCCCCTATATATATATATATATATATATATATATATATATATATATATATATATATATATATATATATATATATATATATATATATATATATATATATATATATATATATATATATATATATATATATATATATATATATATATATATATATATATATATGGGTTGGGATCCGTTGACAACTCGTTTCCTTGACAACCCGTTGACAACGCACCATTTGAAGGGGCTAGAGGTTTTAGAATTTGCTGATTTTTTGTGAGGATGATCACTATGGCAAGTTGATCATCCTCACAAAAAATCAACAAATTCTGAAACCTCTAAGGGTGCCAAATGTTAAAAGCTTTTCTTAACCGTCTATTTGAACCATTAATTTGAATAACACATTTGATGCCCTTATAAGTTTTAGAATTTGTTGATTTTTTGTGAGGATGATCACTATCACAAGTTGATCATCCTCACAAAAAATCAACAAATTCTGAAACCTTTAAGGGCACCAAATGTTAGAAGTTTTTCTTAACCGTCTATTTGAACCATTAATTTGAATAACACATTTGATGCCCTTATAAGTTTTAGAATTTGTTGATTTTTTGTGAGGATGATCAACTTGCCATAATGATCATTCTCACAAAAAATCAGCAAATTCGGAAACCTCTATCCAACAATTGAAGCGAGTTTTAAGCGGGTTATAATTTTACCTCCCATTTTAGGTTGTCAACGGATCCCAACCCTATATATATATATATATATATATATATATATATATATATATATATATATATATATATATATATATATATATATATATATATATATATATATATATATATATATATATATATATATATATATATATATATATATATATATATATATATATATATATATATATATATATATATATATAATCTTCGATATGACTTGTTATGTCATGACTCATCGGATTAACAATCGGATCTGATATGCTTACTGGAACTGCATTTCAATAAAATATATATATACTAAAGTGATAGTAGAAGTAGAATGGTAGATAAGGGAAGGGTGTAAAACAGAAGAGGAATGCTCTATAGCCAACTCTTTTGCCAACTCCACTTGATGTGGAGTGCTAGCAGGTCCTCAGGGAACATTTTTTGTGGGGACCATGGGATGAGCCCTAGACAGATGCCACGTAAAGTTGGCAACCCAAAAGTTGGCAAACTAGTTGGCTACGTAGCATTTCCCAAAACAAAATAGGTGTTTGAGTTGACAACGTCTGAGAGTGTTTGTATGGACTCCCAAATGTTGGGGTTTGGCTCAGCTATGCTCGATCTTAAAATCTTGGAATGTTAGCAGGCTAGTGGGCAATTAATAGGTTCAGGGGTATAGTGGTAATTATTCCTTAAACCAATATCCAATCCCATAGGTGTTAGGATTAGGTTTAGGGTTTGGGGAGGTATGGGTCGCAACCGTCGGTCGAATAGGGATGCGCCACACCTTGTGTATCCCACTACTACTCCTTAATGCACGTCGAAACTCAACAAAGAAAGGAGACGAGGGTGATTGGCACATGGCATTAAGCCATGCACACAACCCCTTCTCTCCCTATCCGTGCGTTTTGACCGAACAAGCGGAGAGAGAGAGAGAGAGAGAGAGAGAGAGAGAGAGAGAGAGAGAGAGAGAGAGAGAGAGAGAGAGAGAGAGAGAGAGAGAGAGAGAGAGAGAGAGAGAGAGACTGTCGGCTTTGCGACTCCTCCCATTGTCTCGTCGATCGTCTAAGGGGTTTGTTCACGTGTTTGGGCACCAAGAAGAATCGGAGTTGAAGACCTATCCGAGATCTCGGATCTCATCGTTCGTCTACTCAACCGTTGACTTCTTCATTGCCAAGTGCATCGATCGTGGCTCGGATCTTACATGAGGAAGTGCGCATCAATAACATCACGCATTATGACCGAAGGTAAAACTCGATTCCTTGCTCCCACTTTTATAATCTCTATGTTGATCGATCTCAATGTTAATGGTTTCCGATCATGTAGAGAGCATAGTTGTTCGTGAAATATTATGTTATATCGAATTCTTTGGAGTTGCAATTATGCGGAGTCTCCTGCATTCAACATCATGACAAATGTCGAGTGGACAACTGTTCGATGGTTGGCACCCGATAGGTGAATTGCACTCAACCTTGACTGCCTAACCCATCGATGCCCGTTTATGTCATGTGTCGCACATTGAGCCCTGAATGTAGGTGACTCCAAGAAAATGCAACTCCAGAGGAGTTGCGCCCGAATGGTATTTAGGGTTAGTTGAAATCCGCCGTAACCATAGAGAGATTTGGTGTTGTTAGATACTATTTGGTGCAAACAAAATCTTAAAACTCTTGAGAGAGCAAACAAGCCTTACAACACTGTGAGAGGTTTTATTTTGTATTTTTCAGCAATTTTTGAAAAAAAATTATAAATTAATTTATTTAGAAAAAACAGACCCAAAATTTATAATTCAGTAACAACGGATTTATACGGCAGTTCAAATGCCATATAAAGACTAATTGAATTTATATGGTAGTTCAACTACCGTATAAAATCAAAACCAACCGTTGGACTAGCTGTTAGGCTTTATATGGAAGCTAAATTGCCGTATAAAATCAACACTAACCGTTGGACTAGCCGTTGAGCTTTATTCCACAGTTCAATTGTCGTATAAAATCAAAACTAACCGTTGGACTAGTCGTTGGGTTTTATACGGCAGTTAAATTGACATATAAAATCTTAGGCTAGCTGTTGGGCTTTATACGTCAGTTAAACTGCCGTATAAACTAAGAAACTAACCGTTGGACTTTATACGACAGTTGACCTGTCATATAAAGACATAGCCGTTTCCCCAAATGGTCGAATTCATCC